>JAKTWW010000241.1:0-59586 GCA_030582255.1 Hansenula subpelliculosa
TCCATCAAATTGTAAGCCTCTAGCGCGGAATTTTTGTGTCAATAGCATCACCTCCATCACCGTCCATGTCACCCATATCGTTGGGCGTCGCGATATATTATGTGCTTCTCGAACCAGATTATTAGGGGTTACCCGGCTGTATGCTTTCAACTGATCATAAAAGCTTAATATACTTGTTTATCAAAATCGCCTCTCGGTAGCCAAGTTGGTTTAAGGCGCAAGACTGTAATGGAATCAAGACATCTTGAGATCGGGCGTTCGACTCGCCCCCGGGAGATTTATTTTTTTTAATTGTCACCAGTGTTTTCTGTACTGGTAATTACGCACTTCTTTAGGCAGGTGTCTGTGTAAATGTTAGACTGGAATATAGCCTCTAGCTGCGTAGCTCATCGTCTTTTCAAGTTAAAGATTATGATTTAAACCTACCCTTCAACATCAACACATACTGATCTAGTCAGCAAGCCATGGAAAATGATCTTTTGCTGCTTAAGAATGAGCCTTCTGCATCTGAGATTGATCGCATTGTCACTGACTACTTATCCGAAGACCATGGTTTACAATTGACTCTTCAATTTGTGAGTACATTACTAAAGCATATCATACCAATTTATCAAAGTCTGAAAACTACAATAAGGTTGAAAATAAGGCAGGTTTTCTATTCATGTGTTGGTATATCTAATTTACTTAATTTTTACAAGCTCACAAAGAACGGTATTTATTTGAAGCTCATGAAGGATTTGTTAGTGGATCAAAAGTTGTTGGTGTCGGTAATTGAATCATGTAAGGGAAACAAGAATGAATTAAATCAAGTGAAATCGCTATTCGTTGGTAGTAAGATTTTCCAAACATTTGAAGGGGAATTTGAAATAGAAAAATACTTGGACTTGGTAACAAAGCAGTTGATTGAAGCTTGTAAAGCTGACTTGAAGGTCATTCATGAGTTCATAAATTCATTTTTATCATTACATCCAATTGATGCTAAATTTGTGTTTTTTAATCAGTTTTTCAATGATAATTACTTTGGCTATCTGGTTGATGCTTACTTTAATATGGCTCGGTTACAGAAGAAGATTTTCTTGTGGAGGTCTCTGATTCCATATTTGGAGAGACATGTCAATATAAACAACTTGGAAACCATCATCAAAATTTTGAGCAGATTTGACTTCAGTCAGTTTGAAGAGTACGTTATAACTAACATATCAGAAATTGACAACGTAAATATTCAACACGCTGTCAGTGCTATTGTGAATGACTATAAATCTGTTTTTGGGAAATTGCTAACACTTTGGGGAAATGAACAATTCATTAAAGAAAAGCCATATTCTGCTCAACAGGCGGTAACCAAAGAACTTTTGATATTGTTAAACTACATGACACCACATGATTGTTCTGAATTCGTAAAAGATAGATTGTTTTTGGATGCTATAACAGCTAGGATATCAAGCAACGATAATTTGAATAGAGAATTGGGAATGACCATAGCAAAAAGAATAACAAACGGTGAAATCAAATTTGATGTTGATGATGAGATAAGTGTTGGAAAAATATCCAAGCCAAATTTAGCCTCCAAAATTGATTTTACTGATTTGTTTATTGGTGACTCGATGCAAAATTTAACGTTAAGCTCCAAGAAGGATACTAAAATTGCTGATAGTGACGATGAATCTGATGTGTTAGATAATGATGAAGATAATGAAGAAGAAATAGAAACTCTATTTTTGAAAGACTTGATTAGGAAGTTCAATGATGAGAGAATAAACAGCATCACCAAATTGTTGTCACATACTATAAAATTAATTAGACAAAAAGCCACATTTAAAATGGAAATTGAATTTTATAGTGAAGAACTAATCAGTCTCTTGATTGGTCTCATCAATAAATATGATGAGGTAAATTTTGAACAATTGAAGATCAACTCTATCGTCAGCGTCATTGTGGTGAATCCTAAAATTATTTCTCATGTCATGAATCTTTTATTTACAGGTGATTATTCATTACAACAAAGAATGATTATATTAAGTTCAATTTCATTATCATCAAGGGAATTAAGAGGATTAGATGATGATTTCATTGAAAAGCCAATTTCAGATTTCCCAACTAGAAAAATTGAGCAACGTCACAAACCAACAATTGAAGAAATCACGCCTTCATATATCGAAGAAATTACAGATGTTCCTGATGAAAGCTTCATAGGTCAAGGAACTGTCACTAGGAAATCTAGAACTCTCACCAAACCAAAAGAAAAATCCAAGCCGAATACTTTCGCGAAACTTGCTCCAAAATTCTTTTATCCGTTAGCTAATGGTTGGATAGAAGGTATTAATGTTGGTGGATATAACGAACTGTTCTTGAAACATTATCTGCAAACATTGGAGTTAGTTATCAAAGCCGCTTATCCCTGTAATGAATTTGAAGATATGTTTGTATTGTATAATGAGATCTTGGAGGATTCCGGAAACATATCAATCTAATGAAGTGATCTACCTAGTTACTTTGCATGGTATTATTGTTGTAGAATCTAGAAGCATTTATGGATATATTCCGTATTAATAATCCCTGTCGTGCGAGTGCATTTCATAACGAGCTACATAATGTATATGTCAGAGCATCGAGAAATCATTATTACAATTAACCAAACCTCAAAACCAATTAGAAGTTCTAAATGTGTATGAAAGTCAAGCTCTATAAAAGATTTTATTACTTTTCTGAAAATCTGAAATATCAGTTATCTCAGTAGTTGTTATTTTTGCGACATCTTCTGGTAAATTAACTGATGAATTTCTGTAAAATTTCATACTTTCAGTAACTTGTTTTGTTACTTCTTTTAAAACTACTGTACATAATTTTAAGCTTTCACCTTGCGAAATAAAGTGCTTGAAAAGACCTTTCATTAATGAAATTGCACCACCTTTAGATTCATCAACAATTTCAATCAATTTGTCACTTGATATTCTTAAACCATGCATTTTCAAAAAAGCTTCCAGTTGTAGTCTCATCATTTGTTGCTGGATTTCTTCTGAAAACATTCTACTCTTTAACATGATTGACATTTTTGAGCTTGTTTTAGACCCTGGTAAGATTCTTTGTTGGAAAAATTGTAAAAATTCACTCCTTTTCAGATTGGAAATAAATTCAATATCTGCAGCTTCATTACTATTTGGTTGATAGCCACCAGTGAAAATTAATTCTCTTAACTGTCTATGAAGTTTATAACTTTCACCACTTTCATTTGAAAGATTTGAACTACTCACACTAGCCTGTAAATCAGCGGTTAAACTTTCTGGACCACCCGTTGATTGTAATGGTTGTCTAAAATTTTTCAAAAATGGCTTAATGACTTGCTCTTGAAAATCATCTTCACTCATTTCTTCTAACTGCCTCTTCCATGATAATAAATATTCATCAATCTTGTGTTCCAGATAAGCTGGTGTAAAACCAGCACTCATAACACTGATATGCAATCCTAGAGTTGTTCTCAGAATTCTTTGGCCACCCAAGACAACATAGCCTAACTGTTTCTTAGTTCTTAGATCAGGAACTAAAGATAAGGACATCAAATAAGAATATAATTTGGTTAATCTTTCAGTATATTTGTCACCTCTTGGACCTGTTTGTATGTAATAAGCAATAGCATTCATTGGATCGCCTTCAGATGAAGATCTTTGAATATAATATGAGGTGCCAGGAGCTAATAACACGGTACTTGGTTCTTTAAAATTTGAATCAGTTTGCACATCCAAGTGGTTTGTAACTTTGTTCAAAGTTTTGCTAATATTTTCAGTTGAATCAAAGTCACCTTGTATGAATAATCTCAAAAATTTTGGACCATTACTTGAATCTTTAATAAAATTTTTAAAACAGTCAATATCAATATCATCTAATGCATCAAGTCTATCTTCAAGAGTCCAGATATTCTCTTCCATAACCACTAAAAGACCAGTTGTTGCTAAAACAATGGATGGTGATTCAACAAGTTCTCTATATCGGGATCTAACAGCTACTCTACTTTTTCTGAACTCATCATTGTTAATTGACGTGATCATCTTCAAATTTTCAAACTCTGCAACGATTGTGGATAACAGTAATTCAACACCACCTTTGAACCCACTTATAGTGAAACCAATTCTGCAATCACCCTTCAAAGATGCAAAGATTTCCCAAGTATAATCCAAAAGTTCAGCAGCATAAAGTTTTTCAGCAAATTTAATCTTCAAAATCTCTGAAAGAATCTCAATATGCATTGTATTTTCAGGACTTGGTTTTAATGAAGTGTAAACGATATCAAATGACATTATTATACGAGAAGCAAATGAAGAAGAGTTTTCTACTTTGGTCCAAATTTCAAAGTTTTCACCCTTCTGAGCCAACTTAGCATCAGTTGAAGACCACGATGATTTTGAAATATACGAAAGTGATGATTGAGATGATTTCATTGATGCATCTTGTAAAAGATTTTTTAAGTTGGACAAACTTGAAGCATTGTATGGGATGAAAACATTTGGTTTTGCAATATGGAATGAAGCTGAAGATGAGTTCTTTGGCAAGTTTGATGAAAGTATACCTGTGGTGAAAACAAAATTGAAGTGTTCTTCAGTTGAAGTGGATGACTCGATTAAGAGTTTGGATATCTTGGTTATAACTTTATCTCCTGCTAAAAGAATCAAATAAAGGTTCCCAAAATTGAAATTATCATGAATGAACTTTTGAAATAGCACCCCTTTTGCAGTCCATTGTGATTTGCCTTCTTCAGATTCAAAATAGCTATGTTTAACATCTGTAAAGTTTGGTTCTCCTTTCAAGATGTTTTCAGCTCCCAATGAAGCAATGTTTTCTTGTAAATGTTTAGCATATGATGATGATTCTTCCATAGGTGATTGATAAGTATCCTTGTATAAGTATGTCAACAAATCAATGGAATTTAATTCAGATAAAAATCTTCCAAGTTCATTTGAATCATTGAAAACATTTGGTAAATAACTGTTAAATATCAAATCAATGATTTCACCAATTTTGTTAGCACCAGTATTTGTCAATTTTAATTCTAATACTAGTGTATTATTATCTCTAGCAAGATGTTGGGCTGACGCACTTAGATTGGTAATCATATCAGCTTTTTTCAAGTATGAATCTAATGAACCTTCACCTTCATCACCAACAATATTTGACCAAGCTTTTTGAAAAATCAACATTTCTTTAGCTTTGACTGGATCATTTGAGTTGAAATGGATTGGGAATGTAAGACGTACAGTTGGGACCTGGTCTCTGTTAATCAAGATACTGTTTTTTTGTTGTTGATTTTTTGGGAAAGCAGGGGTTGCATATTCCCATACTGAATTTACATCAAATTCATTAATACTTGCTGGAATTGAAATTGATGAAGTTTTTTTATTCTTATTTGAGAAAATATTGACTTTTGATTTCTTTTTTGTTTGTTGTTGATCAAAAGACGATCTAATTTCTGAAAAATTGGAGATTGCTAATTTTTGTAATAAATTGATTGATTGTGAACCTCTAATAACCAATGTCATCTTATCAGAAATATAATTCTCTTCAAAATAATTCAACAATTGTTCTTTAACTTTCAATTTTTTAATTTTTGGTAGATCATTTAAAGTAAAATAATTACCAGTTGCAAACCTATGAAATGGATGCTCTTCATTTGATAAAAGCCTTAGACCATGATACATTAATCTTCCATTTGCGACTTTATTAGCAGTGTGTTCATTATCAACTGAATAAATCTCTTTTTCAAAGATACTTTCATCAAAAGATGGTGATTTGAGGCAACTTGCAAAGACTCTTAATAAATGATTGAAAACAGGTTCTTCTATACCAGTTTGGCTTGATTTCCATGTAGCATCTGAAGGAGCTTCAAAATAATAACACGTTTGTTCACCAGTTGTAAAAGCATTGCGACGACCACCAGATTTGGAAATACAATCGTGAAATTCATTTGGATTTGGAAATTCTTTTGAACCTAACAAGACTAAATGTTCACAAAAATGAGCCAAACCTGGGATATCTTCTGGATCATTATGAGCGCCTGCTGAAACACAAAGAGCTGCCGATGCTAAATCTTCAGCTGGATCAGATATTAGAAGGGTCAATATTCCATTCGGGAGCGCTATAAGTTTATGACTTCTTCCAGAACTTGCATAAGGAACCAATAAAGTTTCATGATAAGTTTTGATTGATGATGCTGTTGTTGTCATATTAAAGTACCGTTGATGTAAAAAACTCATAACAAACCATCATTTAGTATTTGTGGGGAGCTCACCGTTATATATATCAGTGAACAAGCATCACCTATATGCACCCTTTCATTCTCCCAGTTTGAAGTGTCACCTTGATTTGAGGTTTGAAGCTGTTTAATCTGAGAACTTCATTATTACCATATTGGGCAGAACAATGGAATTTGCAGTGAACCGCCAATTGAATTATTGTATTGTATTGAGAGGAGCCTCAAAATGTGATAACCAGACAGTTAATACTCATGGGGTAGCTGGATGCCCCGATTGATTCCAGTGATGTACCTCGTCTTTGAAGAACAGCTCAACATAATCTTGATCTATTGAAGATTATTTGTTAAAAATCAGTTTTGTTCTTTCAGATTTCAGATTCAAATATTTTTAGTTCCGGGTTTATAATACATGGAAAAACTTCAATAAACATTATCTAGGACAAAAAGCACCGGATATGTGCTATTTTATTCTATTAAGTGGAATGCTTCTTCTCCCCATCAATTATTTACAAATTTGATCATCATTTATTCATAGACAGGAATGAGTAAGAGCATATTCACCGACATTTTATATTTATTACATAATGTCTTAGTCATTTATTTCACGATGTACTTTAAATTGAATTACATGGAAACTTTTTGAAGCAACTATGTATTCTTACTACCTACCTGTTATCTGGAGTGCATATTTTACCAATTGGAGAAATATAATGTGTCTAGGGTTTCGTTTCAGTTTTCCGTTTCAAAATAACTAAATTTATGCAACCTCTAATTTTATATTTCAAGTTTAAAAATATAAATTTATGATCTGAATCTCTTTTTCGCCAATAGTCGAGAGACAAATCTCTTAATTTGGTGCATTGAAAAGACCCATGATGAGAATCGGCTTCCCAAATAGCTATATGAAACACAGTCAGCTAATTACAACATATATTTGCCTCTTTATCTTCCTTCACAGTTGGTTCTCCTCAACTAATAATTATGTGGAAATAGTGACACAAAACGACGCGGTAAGCGCAGCACAGATGGCGCTGACATAATCGGTGTCTCAGCAAATTGTAGGAAAGATTCTGGATAAACAACTGTGAAGGATATGGGTTGGGATTTTAGATAAAGCTATATATATTACATTTGATCATATTGAGTTTGTTTCTTTAGAAAGCTTTAGCTTCCCCAGATAAAGTTGTTACAAAATCCAGAGTTTACCCGGCTCTCTGTCAACTAAGCTTCGCGAATTCTCGCTGTGGTATCTGGAAATATCAAAACATGAGCTTTTGCAAGGAAATTAGGCCATGAGCCATGTCTTGTCGAAACACTGACAAAACTACTCAAAAAATATTCCATTGGCTAAATAAAAGGCTATAATTGTGTTAATTATCCATTTCAGCAGCTATTAGACACACCTAACTGCTCAAAGAACCAACTTAACAGGGGTTGTTATGTCGTTTTTGAACACTCTCCGTGAGAGGGCTTCATCCCTCTCATTATTTGATAAGACAAATTCTCCTAAAAAGCCAACAAAAGACGAATTGTTTAGAGAAGAATTTAAATTACCTGAAGAAGAATCGATATTGAATGAAACTGCTGCTGAAATATTGGTTACTTCATTAGATGATGATGTTAAACAAAAGAATAACTCATCCAAGTCTAGCACAGTCTTCAGCAATGATGATCAATTGACAAATCATAATAATTTCGTTTATTCAGGGAAACTTTACCTTACAAAGCATTTTCTTGTGTTCCGTGATTCATTTGATAGGAAAAGTTGTGTGTTGGTGTTGAATTTATCCACTATAAAAAAAGTTGAACGAATTCCTTCAAAAGCTTATGTATTTGCATTATCAATCGTTACAAATTCCGGAACTAAGATACTAATACAGTTTATTGGTATACGTTCACGTTCTGAAGAATTTTCTCATATGTTAAAAGTTTGTTTGAAGGAAAACATTGAAAATACAAAAAAGTTACAACCTTTTATGGATACTTTATATTCGGAATTTATCGTGAAGAAGAACAAACCAGGTGCAGATAAAGAATCGTTGAAATCTCCAGATGGTGGATTAGGCTTAATATTCAAATATCCAGGAGATCCTAAAAAGCTAAGGGATAAACCAAAACTAAAATTGTGGTATGATTATTTCAGAAGATATGGACGTAATTTGAGTATTACTCGTGAAAAGATGTTTTATAAATTATTACGTGTTGGATTACCAAATCGACTCAGAGGTGAAATATGGGAATTAACAACCGGTGCAATGTTTTTAAGATTTCAAGAACTTTCAGTGTATGAACAAATTTTGAAAAATAATGCCGGTAAAAAATCTGTTGCTATTGAAGAGATTGAAAAAGATTTAAATCGTTCGTTACCGGAATATTCTGCATACCAATCAGAAGAAGGTATCACAAGATTGAGAAGAGTATTGATTGCTTATTCCTGGAAAAATCCAGATGTTGGTTACTGTCAAGCTATGAATATCGTTGCTGCTGCTTTATTAATTTTCCAAACTGAAGAACAAGCTTTTTGGACATTATCAGTATTATGTGAAAAATATGTCCCAGGTTATTACTCCAAGACTATGTATGGTACATTACTAGATCAAAAAGTCTTTGAATCTCTAGTAGAAAAGACAATGCCAATCTTATGGAATCATATTACTAAGAATGATATTCAATTATCAGTGGTCTCTTTACCTTGGTTCTTATCATTATTTTTAAACTCAATGCCATTAGTCTTTGCATTTAGAATCATTGATATTTTTTTCTTAAATGGTCCCAAAACATTATTTCAAGTTGCATTAGCCATTCTTAGAATAAATGGCGAAGAATTATTAGAAATTGATGATGATGGTATGTTTATTTCAGTATTGAAAGATTATTTCTCAACATTAGATGATTCTGCACATCCAAATTCAACAGATCCAAAATTTAGACAGCTCACCAAATTTCAAGAATTACTGATTGTTGCATTTAAAGAATTTTCAAACATTACAGATACGTTAATCTCACAAGAACGTAACAAATATAAACCTGCAATTTTACAAAATATTGAAACATTCATTAAGAGAAGTCAATTGAGAAATTTACCAAGAACTCCAAACATCTCACCAGAACATTTATCAAATATTTATGATCGTTTTTATAAATGTATCCAATCTCACAAGGCAAGTCTTGGTGTGGGATCTTCCACAATGGAATTCAAAACATTTCAACAGTTCATGGCTGAATTTTGTGATTGGGTACTTTCAGATGAAGAATATGATTCACATCCAAATGATTTCCTTCATAGACTATTCAATAATTGGGACAAGGGTAATAAAGGTTTGTTAACATTAACCGATGTTGTCGTTGGATTAGATAAATTGGTTAATAGAAACTTGATGGAATCAATTTCTAATTTCTTCGAAATTTATGATCCAGAAGGGACAGGTGAAGTTGATAGAGAAGGTATTTTACAAATTTCCGAAGGCTTATTATATGTAACCAAACCTTTACAAGATGGATTAGTTTTTGATTATTTAACGAGGAAATCAATCGAAAATTATATTGCAGATAAAATTGTGGAAAGTCAAAAAGATAATGAACAAATCTTATTACCAAACGAAGTTCATATTGATCAAGAATTATTTCAAAGAGAACAAGGTGAACGTTACCTATCTGCTGCTAGTGAATTTATTCAAAGAGCTTTTGAATATGCACAACCTGTTTCGGAACCACAATTGATTGAAATAGAAGACAGTGATAAAGATTTAGAAAAAATAAAGGCAAATGCTGCATTAGACCCAAATCATCCTTTAACTTTAAATTTAGCAACTTTTAGAATGGTTATCTTGGCTGACGAAAGTTATGAATTACTATTCACAGATACCTTAGCTTCATCAATCCATCTTGATAGATCAACTAGTATTTCTGATAAAGGTGGTTTATTACGTGATATGTTTGATGGATTATTAGCTGACGGTAGAAGGGTTGCTAATCAAGTCCGTCGTAGAATGGATTCAACAGCTACCACAATGTCCAATAATAATAACAACAATACTCCTGATAATGCAAGTCTTAAATCCAAGGCTGGGAATGCATCTATTGCCGAAGAAGAAGATGAAGATGATTTTGGCCCAGATTCAACTAGTCATGATTATGGTGATTTATTAGAAGGTGCTGAAATTCAAGCACTTGGTGATGTTCCTGTTAGTAATAATGTCAAGGAAGATGATAGAGAAAACGAATTAAAAGTTTTACATGATAATATGGATAATATCAAAAAAGGTTTAGATGGCGATTCTTCAAAAAATGACCATCTGATTGAATTTGAAAGTTGATATGTGGAGAGCATAAGTGTATATGAGAAGCCGGACTACTACTATATATATAATATTCAAATGTTACGAGTGAAAAGACTACAAACTGTATTTTTAAACCATAAACGAACTTTTCTTTTGTATTTTACATGATTAAATTAGAAATGAAAACAGACTATTCAATTACCTTCAATTTCCTCTCCCAAACAATTTTTTTAATTTTCCGCCAAATTTACTCTTTTTCTTCGGTTCTCCATTCATATTAGCTTCCGCTTTTTTCAAATGTTCATTAAATAATTGTTCTTTATCAGTCTCGCTGAAATAACGAGTATTCCTCTTTTCTGGCAAAGATTTGGCTGGCGACTGATTGTCTGGTACAGCATTATTACTAGTACTTCTTAGTGTGAACTGACTCTTAGGTTTTCTTAAAGTTGGATTATTAGGAGGAGGTGCAAAATCTTCCATAAACTTTTTTTTCGATTTATTATTTCTTAGAGTCGGAGCACTTTCAGACTCAGAATCTGAATCATCAAATCTCGATCTGAAACCGGCAAATCCACCACCGTGACTGCGTGCAGGACTTTCATGATGATTTTGTTGATGTTCATGTTGTTGTTGCTGTTGAGCACCTTGTTGACGATAGAAGCCGACTTGTGATTCAACGTTTGCATGATTATTCATGGATGGATCTCTTAATGACTTTCTCTTAAATGCTGAATGTTTTTCAGCTGGTCTATCTTTTTCAAAGCTTGAAGATCTAACTAGTGATGGTGGCTCAGCTTTCTTCATTGCAGCATTTAAAGCAGCAGCATTAGAAGGTGATTGTGATTGTTGTTGTGGTTGTTGTCTTGAAAATCTTGGTGATACTTGAGATTGAGGTCTAAAACCTTGAGCTGATTGTGGTCTAACTGGTTTATTATTGACTGGAGTTGCAGTGGCTACAGATTGTGGACGTCTTTGCATTTGATGAGCTGGTGGGACTTTTGGACCCTGTTGTGCTTGTCTCATTGATGTTCTCATACCATTTTGAGCTGGTTGCTGTTGTGATGTTGGTTGTTGTCTCATTGAAGTTTTGAACCCATTAGTGTGTGGTTCTTGTCTCAAAGATGTTCTCGAAGAATTGGATCTTGCCAAATTTGTAGCTGGTAAGTTAGATGCAGATAATGCATTCAATCTTGTATTCTCAGCAGTGGTTAGTGATAGATAAGCAGCATTAGCAGGATTTGAATTGTGTGAAGGTGAATCATGTAAATTGACCGTTGAATTCGATGTAGTTTTCAATGCTGATTTTCTTGGAGATATTGAACTATCTCTCTTTGAAGATCTTGCAGGTATCTGCAAGTCTTGCGAAGAGTCGTTTGACACAAATTTATTTGCACGAGAGCCACGACCTTCTTCTTGATTTTCCTCATTTGAATACAAACTACTTACAGCTGTATCATTTGGAATTGTAGAACCATTCAGAGCAGCTGAATCCTTAACATCAGCATTTGCACCATCTACTTTAGAGTTATTTACCTGTAAAGATGGAATTGTAGGGCGCAACTGTTTAGCCATTGAAGAAGAATGTGGTAATTCTTGTTCATTTTCGCTATCACCTGTAGTGGTATATGATGACTGACCAGCAGTAATAGTATCATTAGATTTAGCAGTTGATGGAGCATCAGTATATTCATCAAGAACATCATTTTCCAAATCAGGTGTTCCAGCATGATCAATAGTTGAATCTGTAGGTTCAGTGTTTACTATAGTTTTTTTAATATCTTTAATCTCTGTTGGTGTATCTGAAGCAATATCTGGAGTGTTACCATCTATAGATTCATGCTTAGCACTTAAGAAGTTTTGCTCAGCATCTTGCTCTTGCTCAAGTTTCTTTTGTAACTCTGATTCTTCGTTTTCCTTCTCTAATTTCAATTTATCTAAATCACTAGCAACATCGTTATTATTTGCACTTGTATCTTCTTCTTCTTGAATCAACCCTAGATTTGGATTGTTATTAGTAACATATTTAGATTCCGGAATATCAACATGAGGTAAGGGCTCATTTTGTTCAAAGTCTTCTGGAATTTCTTCATCAACTTCTTTTAAAGGTTCATTGACGACAGCTCTTTTAACACGAGGGCTTGATGATTGTGATTGAAAAGATCTTAAACTTCCTTTATCTGAGGATTGTTTGGTGAAAGACCTAGATCCCTTAGGTTTGATCAATGGTTTATGTTCGTCTTCTGCTGGAACTTCAATCGTAACAAGTCCATATGGACCTGGAATATGCTTCTTCACCATTCTTGGACCTGTTGACTGTAATGAAGAAGCCGATTTTTTGGAGCTAAGTCTTTTATTATAAGCAGAGCCAGCAGTTAATGATTGTGATCTTTGCGGAGTTCCATGATGATGATGATATGGTTGTTGAAAGTTTTGAGGAGCACCTTGTAATCCAATTAGACTTCCCGATCTTGAGATAGGTTTTCTACTGAAAAAACTTGATGATCTTTGTATGCTTGATGATCTTTGTAGACTATTGGATCTTGGAATTGGGGCACCAGTTTTCATGGCGTTACCTATTGCAGAAGCAGCAGCAAGTGCATTGGAGTTGACTTCGTTTTGTTGTTGCTAAAAGATGTTAGCATCGATATTATTCTCCATGATAATGTTGACAGGGGCATAGAAAGACCACACACCCTTACTGTTCAAATGGGATAAATACTCACCAATCCAGAAGAATTTTGAACCATGGAGACAGGCTCACGACTTTTCCTTCTTGAAGAAAACATGAATATAGTCAATTAACGCTATTTAAACAACCTTTAGATCTGGTTTATAAAATGTAGAACTGTTGTTATTTTTAGTTTGTGAAATTTAGCTATATTTTGAGAAAGAGAGCAAAGATAGCGCCGGGCACAATCTAGTCTTATTGAACACTATTCGTAGCAGGGAGATATGTTCAGTAAAACAGATGTATCACTAATAACAATGAATTGACTTATCAAGAAGCTTTGAGCGACAACAAAATCTCAATTGAGTAGCTGATTTGGTTAGTTTCAGACCTATTTGTTTACTTCATAAAGCCATTTTGTTTTTCTTCTCAACCTGAAATTGCCTGAAATCACAAGGCTGAGGGTTACGCTGGGACACTTGTCCGCTAGACAGAGACAGCCGTGTCAGCTAGAGGGACTGGGAAGAGTGCTGGGAGAAGCGTCTGCGTAAGAATCAGAACAGCTCGCTAAAATCGCTGGACTGAAATCACAGTATTAGAAACACGGGGATTTTTGACAGATAACGGGAAATCGTTGATAAAACTGTTAAGTTGAATTGAAGAACTGCTAAGTGCATTGGTTGATGGTTTTTCCTGAAAAAGATGTCACAGAATGATGAGCTATATGGGACAGTGAGAGAGAGAGAGAGTTGCTGCTAGAGAACGATATCTTTGTTGAAATTAGAAAATGTACCCGATTCCTCATTAGATATCCGAAAGACATGTTGAACTTTTTTATGAAATCTTTGAAGGTTCGATGATGGACCATAGGGTGTTGAAGCAATTCCTGGAACCCATGATATTAAGCATCGCTTTAATAATTCAAGATGTCCATGTACAGTATGCCAAACTTCTAATGTGCTCGTGATGTCTAGACCCAGTTCATTTAAATTCAGATATGGAGATATGGTCAATATGGTCAATATGGTCAATATGAAGTACATTTTACAAGCCCAATCAATGACCTGATCATAATTTCATGACTGTTCATATTTATGACAATGTTGAGTATTTTGAAATATTAAGTGTTTTGACTCATGCCGGTTGACTTGATTTATTTTATGAGCTAGCGTCTCAGGAATAAACGATTGCAGCTTATGATAAAATATTATAATTATGATTTTTAAGAAGTGGTTTGTGCCTAATATACTTGTACCAGGTATACGTACATATGGCCTAGGTTAAACTGTTAAAACATAAAAAGGTAGCAACAAAAGCTAATGAAAGGGAAAAGGTTGTCTGAGGCTTGAAACTAGGGAATGATCATTGGATATAATAGTACAAATTATTCTGCAATAATTGTGAGGTTTTGGAAGTTAGAAGCTAGTATTAGTTTGCTGGGGTATACAATATATTTGAAAGATACATACAGGGGCACCATCTATACCAAAGGTAAAACTGAAGAGAAGCTACTGCATAGTTATTATCAATGCTTCAGCAGTCAAATAGGTGAAACATCCTAACGCAGAGAACAGAGTGGGCTCAAGTCAGAATAAGACCACGCTCCTATGTCTCAGCTCTCTGCACTGTCTAACATTCCGTTTGGAGAAAAGATAGTAATAGTAAGTTTCTATCACTTTTAAACTTCGTTTATTACTTCCATGTTTATTTAATTATGGATCAACTCCAGAGGGTCAAAATGCACGTATAGGGAATAAGGGATATTATCCAAACCAGGAAATCATTGTGAAAAACCTCAAGTTTTTTGAGGTTGAAATTTATAACCCAATTTGCTCAAGGCCTTTTGTCTTTAATACCACAGATTATTTTTATTATTTAAGTTCCTATTTTGGACGTATTGTTAAAATTTATAGCTTAAACATCCGTGGGTTAATTTGGATCCTTTAAATTTTTCATCAGTCTGATTTACTAAATTACATTTATTGCAAAAGTCTTGTCTTCTGATGGGTTTGTGTGAGCTCTAAGCGAAATTTCATCTAAAGTTTAGTTGACAATATAACGTCGAGTACAGTCGATGGTAAGTTCCAATGTGTGCACTCTTAAATTATGTAACGACATTTGGTGATAAATTTAAAGTAATTGACTTCGATATTTAGCAAAGAGTGCAGTATTAAGCTGAAGCGCGTTCTCTTTATTTACCTTTTGGGTACCATCCAAATTCCTTTACTTGACCATATTTATGTATTTCAGCTTATAAAGATATGATATTGTACTTAAATTGACCTAAATTCACAATTTGGTACCCAACCTACTACGTTATCTATCAACAAGAAGTATAAATATAAGATATATGGACACATCAGACAAAAATCAAACCACTAATACGGTAATAAATCTTCCTTCAAATCACCGTAGGTAATCAGTTAAAATAATTAAAAACTACCTGCCTGTTAAATAGAAGCAATGTCAGCTCAGTACTTGGGACCTGGTGCAACATGCTGCAAAAACTCTTATTTTGATGTAGACGAGTCGCAAAGTCATGTAAGCCGAGATTGAAGGTTCTATAGGTTGAGCAAAGAGTAGGCATAGTGGGCTACTTTCCTGCAATTTTATATCTGGTTAAAGATCCCAACTTGAAGAAATAAGGAGCCCTGCTTAAGTTTTGAGCTAATTTCAGATAGACGAAATAATTTTGACTTCAGTACGAGATCAGAATCGCTTTTTAATCTGATTCAAGCAAACAGCCGAATGTGTGCATTCTCTATTGAAAACTTAATTGTGAGTGTATATGGGCCAATCGGTGCCTTAATATTCAGGGCATGTCTTGGGAGAAGAGCAGCTTGAGCCGTGAAGCAGATATCTTGTCTTTATATTGAAGCAGTCTCTTTTTCGGAATTGGCTTCAATAATGTTTTTGAATCCTGATAGCCATCACTGAACCAGCGCATTGCAAAAGAATGAGTCTTCGGGTGCCAGAAGTTGAAACGGCTTCTTTAACACCTTCTGGAAACACTTCAAAGCAATCTTGTACAGCAAACTGGCACCTTCATGTTTCAACTATGTGTAGAGGCTCACTCGATGTTTCAACTCCTGTATACAGTGAATTTTAGTTACATACCGAGTGCTCTTCGTGCAAGAAAAAATTGACTCTGTACGGTCTGTACAAGTTGTTTCTTGGTCAAGTAAGTTTAGAAGCGAGGGCTTACTTTGAGCTTCATATTAGGATACTCGAGCAGAACTTGAGCTTCAAAGTCCAGCCCATGTTGGAATGAGGATAAAGCTTCCACAACTAGATAGCATTATGTACCAGCCGAGCATCTTGATCATGATGAACTATGTTCAGGATATGTCATGTTACAAAACTTAGAATATAGTAATTATTATATGATATTAAATATATATTAATGTAGTTTTTTGGGATCAAGTGACCACGTTAAATGAGACAAATCAGTATAGACAGAAAGAGATTGATGAAGACGAAACCAAAATGGGGCGTCAAGACTGAAAAACAAACAGTTCTGCTAACTTACCAAAAGTTTGAGACAATGATATGCTAGATACTTATGTATTCGAGAATAGCAGCTAGTTATCTGGAATACTGAATTGAATGTCAGAGTATTAAGGTTTTGGAGGTCTAAGATCATTAGAATTTGTTTCATATTTCGTAGCAGCATCCAGTCGGTAATTAAGTGTAGGGGTGTACTTATAAGTAAGTCATGTCTAGAATAGATGCTAGTGAAAGTAAAGAATTATGTGAGTTTTATTCCGTAGATTCATAAGTCATATTTAACTTTTCATTATTTAAATTTCAGCGTATTTAAACAATTTCGACCAGTACGGATAAATTATGAACTGAAACTTCTGCTTTTCCAATATATATCATGAGGCATGTTCCTTCACACGTCACAATAATTTTTGGTTCTAATTTTGTAATCTGGATTTGATAAGTTTTACGTTTGAATGTGTTCGCATTGAAAATCTCCTTCATATTTAGCTGCTTAAGTCATTAATGGAAATTTATAGCTCGAACTTGTACTATTTTATATAAATATGCGTCGGTAGTTAAACGGGCTTTATCCAACTTTTAGTAGAAAACCGAAATCACATCATCTTGATTTCGGGAACTGAAACAGATTTTTTTTCAACGTAATTTTATAAAAGTTGAACCAATTATTCATAATGAAAATCTGTTCATTTTTTGCCTAGATTTTGAGAACAGTACCAAGCCTGCGCTCCTGTCTCACATAACTTAATTTAGAAGCTAAGGCTTAGATTCCCATTCATGGTTTATATTGATTTTTCAGATGCTAGTATTTTTTTCGAACTTCATAATGCGAGATCATCATTCTCTGCATATTTTTTTCTTCCACTGACACTTGTTACGAAGCATTCACAAGTTTCTAGAAACGTTCCAGCTGCAGAACGTTACAAAGTGAAATTTGCAGAGGTTAACAACTCGAATTACGTATAGTGGTATTACAAAGTCCAAACACACATATACAGATTCGTGAAGGGTTAAGTTATGCCTTACTTCGGAACTTATTGTTTTTTTCTTTTTTCATTTCCACATTTGTATAGCTCTACTTGATTCCAATTCAATCCAACGTCCTCACAACTGGGCCCTTACTTTTCTAAATCTCGAATCTTTACTTTTTAAGGTCTTTATAATAATAAGTTTTAGGGCATCCACCTAGAATAAAATTATTATAGAGCAGTTACAATATATATAAATTCCTAAATACGAGCCACTGAGAGGCTTATTTGTACTGAAAGAGGTTCCAATTCATAGCAATACGCGGTAGCATAAGCTGATGGCGTGGTAAATACTGTGTACCAGTGACTACTTATAAAATGATGTTCCCCGGTCTGGTAACTTCTGACTTCCAACAGCTAACTTTCAATGTCCAGCTCTGCAATAATGAAAGCTGTCAATTTTGATTTGCGAGTACCCTTTAATCTATCTATAACAGGCCCAAAAATCCAGAATAAAAAAAAAAACATTCAATCAACTTCCGAGTGTAAACTTGTATATTGTGATGAAATGATATAATATCTTGGTTGGACTTTTTTAGGACTTGCTTTATATACTTTTAGATAGCATTCTTTTGGTGTATCATATCCCATGGAAAATTAAATGGGATCTAGTAGCTTGTAAATACCATTGGAAACATTCGAGATACTCATAATTCACATTAGTATAACATGATATTTAAGTTACCTCGATACCATCCGAGCCTCCGTGGAAGCTTATAGCATATATAGAGTACGTCTAGTTTATATTCCCGTTCCATCTTCCGTCTCCGGGCGTTATCGGACGTCTAGCGTATCAATATGACTGCATATGGTAAACTGCTTCATGCTCTCTGGAAAAACAATCATCCAGGAAATAATTCTATGCACAGAGGACATTAATTTAACCAGTATCAATTATGATTCGTCATTGGGTAGCACTGAAATTCTAAGGATGATTGTGCCTTTGGGTACTTTAAGTTAGTAAAACTTACCTCCAATCACTTTGAAGATGAATACACGAGATCTTTACCGGTCTTCAGCCCTGCCTTAAGAATGAAATCATTCTACCCTGAAGTAAAGCAGTGGTGAGATCATGATCTATTGCTGGTTAATGAAATCTGTTTTCTTAAATCCAGATCTTACACTGCACTAGATCAGCCAAGGGGTATTTATTTGAAAGATATTATATTTACTCCTTGTGTCTTGGAAAATTGCCAGTACAGCTTCTTATTCTTGAGGGACTGTCTGGATTATAGTGAAGTTTTTTAGGTACGAAACTACCAGATGTCTCAGGATATTAAATCAAACAATCTAAAAGAATTTATAAATATGTAGATGTACATCTATCTTGTAAGTTAAGTGAATAAAGATAGTTGACATGATATATCCATTGATACGGTTCTTGGACAAGAAGTTCAAATTTAGATTAACTTCTGGACTAATGTAGTCTAGTACATGGCCAAATTAAGAATATGAATGTCCTTATAACATTTTCATATAAGAAATATATAATAATATATATAAATTATAAAATTAGAAGTAGTGCATAAAATATGAACCTAGATAGCAAATTAATATATGGAAAAGCAATAAGGAGAGTACTATAAATTATATTATAATATCATGTACAAATATATAGAGTGTATTTATAAATTGCTAGTGATAGACCTAGTTGAAATAGAAAATTAATACCTAGCTGATCATTTATGCTGGAGAGGTAGTATATAAAGAATGTTTTTTTCAAAAATTAGTACATTGTATATCAAATGTTCGATAACCTAAGTTCAGAATTTGTGTAAAAGTGTTTAAATATATTTGGAAAAAAAATTCTATCTTAAAACCTAGATATTGCAACCTACATTTCATTTGTACTTCAATGATGCCTAATTTGTAAACACTTGAGGTGCTGTAATTTTGACCAGCATATATGTTGATATGAGACCGAGGTACCAACATAGAAGTAATTTCAACTTTCAGCTGCCAGTACTATAAATTTAATCAACTATAATATAATGGGTTGTTCAAAATAAGCACCTTAATATTATCATACTTAATTCGGTTCACCAAAACTAATCATATACTGAATCGATCAAAGGGATCATTTAATCGTTGATAGACGGCCTGATTAAAACACTACTTGAATCGACGTTTAATTGTAAGGCAGGTCTTCAGAAAAGAATATGATAATCATAAATGATTAGTGTACTTTCTGACTTAATAGCTCAGCCCTATGTATTGGAATCAAATCAACAAGAATTGTATTCTGTCTATCAGTTAATGCAGCTCATTGACAGTAAATGGGACTTCAGCCCTATTGGAGCTTGTCAACAGAAGGGATCGGCCTTCAAAGTCTGACACATCTTTGGAATGGAAAGTAACTGTATTTCATATTTGCTAGAGAGTTAAGTGTATCGACTAAAAGACTTTCAAGTGCGTATCTAAACTATCATGAGTGATTCCTGAAACCTCTACTCTCAAACAAGTAACTGAATTTGATCTTGATCGCGTTTGCAAGGTCTGGATATGAACTTTTCTTTTGGGGCCTCAGACTTTACAGTTAAATTCCAACAGAAGCGGTTCTGGACACATTAAAGTTTCAGCATTTGCAGAATGCATTCTTCACATGCATGATGAGACGCATGAACCACAAGAACCGACCAAAAATATTTACACTGATGATTGCAACAATGTATGCACTTTTCAAAACGATAAAACTGTAGTTTATTTAGTTTATTTAGTTGTAAAACTTTGATGCTCTTCTTCTTATTTTTACAATGCATTAAATTGACCTAACTTCTGTATGAAGTTTGATGAAAGATTTCATTTTGTGCATGGGTCATTATACAGTGCAGAAGGTTCAATTCTTCGGTCGCAGGTTAAACTTTGAATCAAAGTCCTTGTAAACTTATAGTTTTTAGGACAGAAATACAGCAGCTGGAAATGTATTATGTCAATATTATCTCCTGTGAAAACTTGTACCCTGGTATAGATGTAGTTGTGCTTCCAAAAAAAAAATTGGATATTATATATATACTCATGAAATCTCCCTACTTCTACTTCATATCGTTGTGTCATTTCATAAAGAACCATAATCTGCAATAAAACCCTTTCGCTTATAACAATATAATAACTTCATCATTATTTCATCCAATACATTCACTAATATATTATAATAAATCAATATTACAATGAATTCAAGTTACTTCAACGTTGATAGCTCTATGTTTAGTCAGTATATGTTTGAAGAGAACAATCATAGTCAAAGTTCATTATCAGCTCATAATCAAAGAGAAGAGATGAATGATGTTCATACTTTTAACTCAAGAAATAATAGTCACACAGGTTCATATGATCAATTTAATATGAATTATAATCAAAAGAATCATTATAATTATTTACCTTCATATCCATCATACACTGAGAATTCACCATATACTGAAGGTTTACAAGTGGGTAATCAAAATCAATATAATATTCAACAATCATTAAATCAAGCAGAACAAGAACCTCTTGCATCACAAACATTTTTTTATGAAGCTAATAATAATTCTAATTTTGGTACTAATGAAATTTCACCTTTTACTGCTGGTGTTATAACTGATGAATCTATACATCATGATGGATTAATATCATTCCCATTAACCAAATCAAATTCATTAGAATCTGATCAATATAATTCATTCCCAATAATTTCCACAGATTATTCATCAACTGAAAGTTGCTCAACACCTCAATCTGCATCTACATCTCAATTAGATTCAAATTGTGCACAATCTACAAATACTAGTATTCATAATGCGTTGAGTTCATACTCTATTCCTTCACCAAATAATGCTTCAAGAATGTCTCCATTATGCACACCATTAGCTTCACCATCATCTACAACATTTGGTATGATGTCTACAAATAATTATAATCATCATGCATCATCAGTTTCTCCAACATCTCCAAAGAGACCTTGTTCAGCTACAAAGTCTGGAATTGATTCATCACGTCGTTCATCAATTGCATGTAATAAAATTTCCAAAAATGTTAAAGCTAAAAGAGCATCTATTGCAGTTATACCGACAAGTGTTTTGGCAAGTATTACACCATCATTTTCCAAACCATCATCACCATCATCACCTTCACCATCATCATCATCACCATCGCCATCACCATCAGTATCAACAACAACAACAACAACATCATCATCATCATCAAACGATATAAACACATCCGATAAAAATATCAAACCATCAACTTCTATTCAACATACTACACAACCTGGACCAATTCCAGCTTCTAAACCAAGTATATCGAAAGATCCAATTACAGGTGAAGAACTTTTAACATTTTCATATTCAAAACAAAAAATCATCAAAAGGTTTACAATTAAATGTGGATCACGTCCAACTTCTGAATCTTTATCTTCATTATCACAACAATTTTTATTAGAAAATTGTGTTTATCCTAGAGCTATGTGTCTTCCTGAAGAATATAAAGGTAATAGATATCAATATGAAAAAGATTGTAATGAAATTGGATGGAATTTAGCTTGGTTAAATCCAGAAATTAGAGATCATAGAGGGTTAATACAAAGAGCTGTTGATAGTTGGAGAAATACAAGAACTGATAAGAAGCTAAGATCTAGAAGAGTTAGAAAGAATGAATTGACTAAATAGAGCTCAACTAGTATAATGGACAATAAAAAATTAATTTGATGCAATAATTGTAGCTCTTTTAGTCGGCGTCAAACATTTCGTAGCTGGTAATGATAGGTTATAATATTTTTCAAGTCAACTATTTATAATTTCTTATAATTTAAACTGCACTGCTTAGTTTCTTTAAGCACAGAAAGGTATGAAGCCAATGATATTGTAGAGGTCATACACTCTGGACTTAAGCTCATTTATTGACTCAACGTTAGTACACCAAGGTCCATGTACGTCCACTTTGAAGCCCACAGTGTTAACACCAAGGGCATATTCTAACGACCCATAAAGAACCAACAGCTACAATTAATAAATTACAGCTTGCAAGGCATGAATACGGTCCAACTTGTCGAGCACCCAAAGCATCGCAAATCCATATTATCCAGACCAATTTGAATATTATTTTTTTGATTCCACGTATTTGTGGCTTCCATCCTCCATCTTCGATTGAAGATTCGATTACGATTATCTGTATGTATTACAGCTGTAAGTCCCGTAAGATATACATTTGAAACGCTTCAAGATAAATTTAGCTGTTGTTCTTGGAAGCCATGGAAAGAATGGAAAGAATGGAAAGACACATCAAGATGGTGGTATTGACGTCAGGTTATTTGTTTCATTTTGAAACATGGACAGTGGGTTAGTTTATAGCTTTTTCAGTTAATCGGCGAAGAATAAGTGTGATGTATGATGTCTCAAAAGCATGGACTGAGAATGGGATATTATGGAATACGTTCAAGAATCAGTCATTCTTTGAACAAGAGAGTAGGGCCTGATGGGCTTCTGGGTCGTTAGTGAGTTTTCAGCTTGCAACCCTTTGATCTGAGATAGTTGAAAGGGCTTTATGCTTTACACCTTTTAGTTTATTTGTTGAACAAGAAGGAACTGCTTAAAGAGCTGCTTAAAGAGGTGCTTAGAGAGCTGCCTCCTGCCCAGCGCCCACCCGAGCTCCCTCTGCTGCGTCCGTCCGTTGCCTGCGTCTCGCTCCTTTTAAACACCCGCACCCGGTTCCCAGCACCTCTGCCCAGCCGAACCAGCATTGAGCCAGGGACCGAAAGTCAAACTCTGTCTATTGCCTATTGCCCATTGCCTAATGTTAACTGTCTATTGCCCACTGTCTACCTTTGAGCAGTCGAACAGTACTGCTGCAGTGTGCTTATACTTAGGGAGAGCCATGGGAGAGCCATGGCTTAATCATACAATGCCTCTTCAGTCTCAAGTGGTTCCTTGTGTGCAATTTCACACGATCGTAATGAGCATTCGAAGCAGCCAGTCTCCAGCGGGAGATAAATATCCAGTGCTTTATTCATTACTGAATCTTGATCTAGGTCGAGTTCTGAGCATTTAATTTCTTGCCAAAGTTGAACGGAATATTGAAACAATAGAGATGAAGCACACAATGAGTACGCACAGTTGTAACAAAAGATCAAGTACAGGTCCTCGTTTAGACTTCTCTAATCAGTTTAACCCTTTGATAAGACCCATCGATACTCGTATCATGGGTACAAAACATAATATACAAATACTCGGTGATAACAGGTATTCAGACTTGAAGCTCATTATGAATGTGATTGTTATTGTGAATCGTATCGTGATGAGTGAAGTTCCACTTGCATAATTGTTTGAAACAGATTTTACGAATTATAATTCAAGCTTCAAACTTCAAATATCAAGTGTCAGTCATTGGTATGAAGATAAGAATTTCATTTCAGTTGAATGAAATTATACATCTTTCCTGACCTTCTCCAGTAGCAACTTATCAACTAGTTTCAACGTATGGATAAAGATTCACCAGCAAGTCGCTTATTTTTCAACACTTTGTGTAGAAGCTTACCAGTTGTACATTGGCGGGTGTTAAATGTCAACCAGAGTCCTAAAAAGCTCGTGGTTTACTCTTGACTAGGTATCTGCTTTCCAAAGCCGACAATCTATTATCATCATTATGTGATTATCGAGTACTTGTGCTTTACAACTAGTTTACCAGCATTAGCATGGAGCTAGCAAGGTCTCAGTTCTCAGATCTTCAATCAATTATCCGTGAAGAATCAAAACCCGTAACTATAATAAAGAATCAATATCCATAGAAGATAGACGTATCGGCTGTTCATCGGTCCATAGTGGAAAGACTATTGCCTGACAAAAGTGCATAAAGAATTCCATGTTAGGTACTTAAAAAGTACTCTTCGTAGATGAGATTTGACATTTTCAACTGGAAGTTGCTGTTAAAATATGTTACTTCTCAACTCTGAAATCAGAAATTATTTAGCAGTAACTAGTCTCTTGAAGTTCTTATTTAAGTTACTTGACAGTTTTCGAAAATCACCAGTACACAATATTTCTTTTTTTGATACGATGTTTGTTTCGAACTAGTGGAATGTGAAAATATATATACAGCTATATTATAATATATATTATAGCTGTGGATGCTAATACGGCTCACAAATCATTTTCTTGAGGTATGTGCAGCTCTTGCTGCAAAATACGAAGGTGAAAAACAGGTACCGTCTATTTCCATCTTTAAAAGAAATTGGCTTGTTCTCTGATACAATCAGAATGATATTCAAATTAACTGGAATAATAATTTCTTTATAATATTAAGGCAGATGAGGATTAATTTGTTATTATATTTAACACCTCCAACATGTAGAAAACGACATCCGTATCATCATGTAATTAATAGTCAATCGCTCTCCAATAATTCAATCTTTTGATCAGCGAATTCTACTGTAGAAGAATAACCATTTTGAAACTCAAACTTTAAAGAAATAAAATACATGGCGTCGGGTACTTTCGCAAAAGGAATTAAAGTATAATCTACTCGAGACAAATCTGTTAGACGACATCTGAAATCAAACGTGTGTGCTATAGCCATGACCCAGTTATATGGTAATTGGTCATTGCGAACTACTAGAGCTGGACAACCACAGACTATCTGTCCATCGTTTGTCAATGGCCCTGCGCATCTAGCAGCCCTTCTGTATAACGAAATTTTAAAAAATAATTGATGAAAATCTTCTGATTTATGGTTTTTTGAATATTATCAAGGCTAGAATTACCATATAGTTATAATAAAATACCATACGTAATATAAAGCTCATGTCGTATTATTGATGCATGTTTTGACGAAACTTATGGTAATTAGTTCACCTATAAGCTAAGAAAGTAAACAATATTTGATATAGACATTTGGCAATTAATCAGAGCTGGTTTCTTCGGTTTCTGTCAGCTTCACAAGTATACTGACGGTTTTTCCCGTACTCTTCATGAAACAGCTAGCTAGCTTATCATGAAACTTGTTCCACCAAAGACCGCAAAGACCACTACTATTCCTTGTGAACAGCTATCAGTTGGGAAAAAGGTTATTATCTGCTAAAGTTTTAATACACTATGCATAATCAATTTATTGTCTAAATATTTGAATGCAGAGGATCTTAAAATCAAAAAAATAAAACACCAGCTTCATAATTTTGTTTTAGATTAATCTAGATTAATTTTGGAGTAGATTGGGCTATAATTAAACTGACCTCCTGTTTAATGACTTTAAACACTACATTCCATCGGATATTCGAGGGATGGGTATAGTCTCGAGCTTTATATAATATTAATAATCAGCTCAGCTAGTAGTTAATCTCATCATCTCTAGCTCTGATTATACCATTCAGACTTACTGTACTAATCTTCAGAATCTCAAAGCATATATCCGAGTCTCCACAATAGCTACTGATTAAGATCATGTATCGTTTCAGAGTTTAGTTATATTATAAAATTTCTTTCTCTTGTACCAGATTTCTGAAACTTTAACCGGAAGCACCAGAACAATCTCACCAGTTATTTTCTAATTTCACTGCAATACATTCCTATTTGATTGATTTTTCATAGTGCTGCCCATTTGGTGATAACATCGTCCCGTAGACAATGGATAGTTACAGTCACTTAAACCAAGCGCATGAGCTTTGCAGCTCAGAACATCAACAATCAAAACCATCAAAGGCTTTAGAGAACTTGATCCCACAAACAGCAGCTCTTCTTTAGAGCTCCACAGACTATTAGACTGGACACTTCCAAAATCGAGGGTATTCAATGGATATGTGGGTATCAATCAATCAATCAATCAATCAATCAATCAATTACTTTGTTAAATCTACCTAACGCCGAAACGCGTACCCATTCATTAGGACCTTCTGAGTGACATCAACATCAACATATATTGTTCTGTGGTTTGTACATTGTAGCTGCTGAGAAATGGGGAAATCATAGGGTTAGTTGAAACTGAAGCTTAATGTATTGGAAAAGACCATGTACAAGTGGACTATGTTTTATTATAAAAAACTTACATCTAGTGTAAGCAATGTCATGAAGACTGTATATAATGTTCAAGCCTTCATCTAGATTGTGCTATTCTAGGTGAACAATCCTTTTGAAAGACTACAAATGCGAATTAATACTCCCGATAATTATTACCAGTGATCAAAATTCTGGAGATTCGGATATTGTATTCATAAGCTGGTTCAAAACCTTGAAGTCTAACCACACATCAAACCAATTAGTTTGATCGCTCGTAAACAGAAGTATATCAGAACCCTAATTATATACTGTTTTATAAAAAATTAGTACTTTAAGTGGATCAGTACACATATACTGTAACATTTCAAACATTTACCACTATTCTAACACACTCCAGCTACTATTAATACTAGTCACCTATGAACGTTATGTTCCTCCTTAATACTCATACATATAAAGTAAGTCATGATCTGAATAATCCTACATTCTGAACTGTACTTTAATGTATGAAACTTGCAGAGATGATACACCAAGCACCAAAGCACCTAAGTC
The DNA here is from genome assembly GCA_030582255.1 of Hansenula subpelliculosa. Lineage (NCBI taxonomy): Eukaryota > Fungi > Ascomycota > Saccharomycetes > Phaffomycetales > Wickerhamomycetaceae > Hansenula > Hansenula subpelliculosa. The sequence continues at coordinate 27,231 of JAKTWW010000241.1, forward strand.
CCTTAGTCCTCTGTTCTAAGATGGTGGTTTGTTCGAAATAGTTTCAAAACTTTCAAAACTAATGGGTCATCAATCTAGCAAGTTGCGAATGTTGATAGCTTATCACCTCTTACTATAATAAAGTTCCAACACTTTTTGAGGTTTGATATTATAATTAATTTATAATTAATTTTTTTTCTCCAAATCTTATATGATCGCAATGTCTTGGAATATTAAAATTAATAAGACACTGATCAGTACGATGAAGTTTTCATTAATATAATTATGAATAATGATCATCTGATCAGAATAACCATTGACAAAAGCAATTAATTATATATAACCAACATTGACTATATATTGATATAGATTTATGAATGATATTAATTCATCAAATGATAACTCGTTATTTCGAAATTATCGGGCTTCTCGAGTATTAAAATATATAATTATATATCTTCGACAAATGAAAAAAAATCTTCCCATAAGAAGTTGATTCATGTAATTTGTTGTAAGTGCGCTTAACTAATTACCAAGTCATATAACATCTACAATAGTCATTTGAAAGAATTAAAGCATTCAATTAATATTTGTAAACAAATTTTAAACATAGTTCTCTCAATGATCCTTTCCTTTTAAAACTCCTAACAAAAATCTATTTTTTTCAAAACCCTCACAATATTTCAATCAATGAAATAACTAGAGTAATAATGTGTGCTAAGTAATGATGATAACAGTGGTAAATGGTATAAAATATGATCAAATAAAAAGGAATCAACTTCAAGAAAAAACTAAGATATATAAAGTAATAACATTAAATACTCAACAACAAAATTCAAATATATCCAAAATCCCAAAAACAAGTGATATAAAAAAAAAATAAAACTCTTTATTTAAACACTAATGACAGCTATGATATGAAATAGAAAAAACCAAAAACATACTATGAACAAACTTTTTATTGTAAAGCCAAACAAATAAAAAAAGAGCTTATTCAACAGTAACAGATTTGGCCAAATTACGTGGGAAATCAACATCAATACCTCTATTAACAGCTAACCAATAGGAAATTAATTGTAAAGGAATAACATTTAATAAACCTTGTAAACAATCAACACTTAATGGAACTTCTAAAGTGGCTAAAGCCTTTTCAGTATTGATAACATCATCACCTTCATTATGAATAATAATTGGACGACCTGATCTTGCAGTAACTTGTTCAATTGATGACATAACTTTTGGAAATAAAGAATCTCTTGTTGCAAATGCAATAATTGGTAATTGATCATCAACTAAAGCTAAAACACCATGTTTTAATTCACCAGCTAAAACACCTTCAGAATGCATATAAGAAATTTCTTTAATTTTTAAAGCACCTTCTAATGCAGTGGCAAATTGATAACCTCTACCTAATAATAATAAAGATTTTTGTTGAGCTAATTCATCAGTACATAATTCTTTAATTTTAGTTTCTAAATTTAAAACTTGTTTAATTTGTTCTGGAATTTTTTGTAAACCTGCAATAATTTCATGACGACGTTCAATTTTTGAAACACGATCATCAGATAATGATAATGCAATCATAACTAATGCAATATATTGGGAAGTATAAGCTTTTGTGGAAGCAACACCAATTTCTGGACCTGCATTAATATGAACACCACAATGAGTAGATCTTGAAATTGAAGAACCAACAGAATTAACAACACCAACAGTTAAAGCATCTCTTTCTAAACAATATTGTAAAGCCAACATTGAATCAGCAGTTTCACCAGATTGAGAAACAAAAATACATGTATCATCTCTGAAAACTGGAGATCTTCTATCTAAGAAATCTGAAGCTAATTCAACACTAACTGGGATTTCAGTTAATTCTTCAAAAATTGATCTTGTTGCTAAACATGAATGATATGAAGTACCACAAGCAATCATTATAATTCTTCTACATCTTCTAATTGTAGTTAACCAACTTTGTAAACCACCTAATTTAACAATATTATTATCAAAATCAATACGACCTCTCATTGTATTAAAAGTTGATTCTGGTTGTTCAAAAATTTCTTTTTGCATAAAATGATTAAAAGGACCCTTCATAATTTGAGCTAATTCCATTTCTAAAGTTTGAATTGATCTTGTTGCAGAAATACCAGCTTCTCTTCTTGCTCTATGAATATGTAATTCACCATCATAAATATGAGCAATATCATCATCTTCTAAAAACAAAACTTTTTTTGTATGTTGAACAACAGAAGCAGGATCTGATGATAAGAAAAATTCAGCAGGTTGTGGCATACCATCTTCACTTAAGAAAGCTCTTGATTGAGAATGACGTAAACCATTTTCACCTTGAGCAACAGGTAATAAAGATGCACCATATTGTCCAGAAGGTCTTGAATTAATTGGTTCATGTTCAGCATTTTCCATATCAGGGAATTCAACATCAACAAAATCAACTTTTAATTTTTTTTCAGTTTTAACACCAACTAATAAAGGAGAACCTTTTCTTGTTGCAACAACTTCATTTGGATAATGACAAGATTTAACTAATAACCCATAAGAACCATCAATCTCATATAAGACTTGTTTCATTAATTCATTAAAATCAGGTTCATTACCATTTTTAATATTTGTATCATAAATATGTTTAAATAATTTTGCAATACATTCAGTATCAGTATCACTTTCGAAAACATAACCTTTTTGCATCAATAATGTTTTCAATTCTCTATAATTAGTAATGATACCATTATGAACAACAACAAATTCATTATTAACATCTGATCTTTGTGGATGACAATTAATTTGTTTTGGTTGACCATGAGTTGCCCATCTTGTATGTGCAATACCTGCATGAGAAACAAATTTAACATTACCATCTAAATCTTGAGATTCATATTCTTTTTTAAGGGCGGCAACTTTACCAATTTGTCTGAAGATCATAGTTTCATCAGCTTTATCACCATCTATAGCGATACCCGCTGAATCATAACCTCTATATTCTAATCTTTGTAAACCTTCAATCAAGGTACCAGCAATTTCATCTCTGGATTTTTCAACAAGATAGTTGACATAACCAAATATACCACACATTTTAAATGATTATTAGGCTTATTTGTTCTAGTTTTGTTCTTTTTTTTTCTGAGGAGGTTGTTGATGATAAGGATAAGAAGTCAACAAATGGATTTTTTTTTTTGTTTATGTGTTTTTTTCTTGAACCGCTGTAATTTATAAACACCGTACTAGAAAAGTTCTAAAGCAAAAAAGAAGGACAACGACTAATGATTTGTGTGTGCACTTCTTGTGGGAGTAGATGTTCTTTCTTTCAAAAAAGAAAAATAAGATGCTAAGAGCAAAGTGACTGAATGTAGAGGAAGAAAGAGTGGGAGAAATCCGTTAGTTATAAAGAAAATGGGTAAATTTCTCATTTGAAACAGCTGTCCAAATAATTTTTGTTTTTGTTTTCGTTTTTTTGTGTTGATGATCTCGAATCGGCTATAAAAAATGAGATTCGACGAGTGCAAAAAGAGCGAGACGAGAAGTTTTGCACCTGAGACTTGTTTGGTGGATGAGAAATTGGAATAGTATCATAAATTAAGAGACTATTATAGTATCATTCAGTCCCACAAGACCTTCTAACTCGTAGTTTTCCCATAATGATCTCTTTTCTCTGCCCTGAATCTCCCATTTCCGATTGAGATTCGGTGATAGAATTTTAAATTTTAGTGCGTTTGACAGACAAATTTGATGCCTTTAATTTCACCAACACGGAATGCCTGTTGAAGATTCAAGAAGTCATGTGCTGAGAAATGAAAGAACGACAAGTGTGAGCAATATTCACCATACACCATGGTCCATATGCCTTTCTGATACTCTTTTTCATCATCATTTGCACATAGCACCCCAGCTCTTTGTGTCTCTTTGTGGTTGTTGAGTTGACTCGTTCAGATTTGTCCCATTGTAATTAATTTCCCCTTTTAGGAAAGATGAAAACACGTCGATGCCCACGCGTTGGAAGAGAAATTGTAAGAAATTATTATGAGCTTCTAGCTACAATGGCAAGCAAGCATTCACAACACTAAGTGAATCGTGATCTAGACCGAGAAAAGTCTCATCATCACTTGATGGCGCAAGCTTCGAAACATAAACATACTTTGGTGGGAAAATACACCAACGTTTGAAAGTTATTTGTAAAATAATGTAATGTGAGAGATCTATATATTCGCGATCTCATTTCAATAGAAGTTGGAGTTAAGCCTTCAGAAATCACACAACCATTTGACATTTGTATTTTAAAACAATACAGGGCCGTGAAGGCTTAAAATAGATGTGATTTCGTTTCTGATATGTGTCTAACGATACTATCTAATCATACTTCGACGCATAAACCAAACACTATATATAACCGAATTAAAACTATTACGAACGGATGACAGAATGCTATTATTAGCCCAGCGTCCTCCCAAGACCTTAGTTCATCAGAATGTAATTACAACCACCTCTCCTTCCAAATTCTTTGTTTCATCTTTCTTGGTGTACTCATTCCGTGTAACTTTATTTTTCCACCTAATCCTTCCAGCAAAGGGCACACACCAATTCTCTGTTTCGACTAAATTCTTGAATTCAGAATCAATTTCTCTTCACAGCCTTAAAAAATTCAATGTGGGCGAAGTGCAAGAAAATTAAATGTAAAACCAATTCGCGGAAGATTTTTCGCGAGAGATTTTTCGCGAGAATCGTTTAAAGACACTTTTCAAAATGACAGGAACTGGTGATTAGATAATCCATCTATAGAAAATTCTAAATCTCTAGATTTTTATACCCTTTATATCCATTGCACTTTTCCACGTTTTTTGACACATTGACATATATATATATAAAAATATATATATAAAGCAATCAAGATGCTTATACATAGGCCAATACTGAGACATACAATTCTCAATCGTTCATTCAACCATTTCAAATCAACATTCAAACCATTTTCAACTTCATCATTTTTACAAAATTATATTCAATCAAATAAAAGTCCCAAGACAACAAGAACTACAAATGTTCAAAAGCTTAGAAGAACTAAAAGAATTGGTAATGGTAACGGGAGAAATAATGGATCTAATGGTGGATTCCATAAACCTTCATTCTTAGATGAAATTAGAAATCAACAACATTTACAAATTAAACCATGTACAACATTTACTACTTGTGAAGCTTATGATTTTGATAAAATTTTAAACGATCAAAATAATAATGGGTTAGAAATACGGAATTTGATTCCTAATGAAATTTTATATTTTAAATTTGAAAAAGAATATGATGTTTTAATTTTATCAAATGGTTCAATTGTTGTTTGGGGGATGGATGAATCTAATGTGGAAACGAAGATCTTACCATTATTGAAACCTTATATGACTTCATTATACCCATTCCCAGAGTCTGAGGATATGGATTATTTAGAAGTCTCAAGTGATACTTTAAATCGTCATGATGATCTATTATCATCATCATCATCATATCTTGAGGAAGATATAATTGTTATTAATGCTCAAGATAATGAACAACAATTATTAGATAAAGCTGCTTTTTCATCTGGGTTATCTAGATCAACTAGATTAGCAATCATTGAGAATGCATTAGAAAGACATATTTTACAAACTAGAAAATTATCTGAACATTTATCTCAAGGTAAAAAAATAAATTTAAGTGAAAAAGAATTATTAAAATCTACAGGAAGATTATTTTTATTAAGAGGTAAATTAAATTTATATTCAGAATTAATTGAAATTCCTGATTTATATTGGAGTGAACCAAATTTAGAAAAAATTTATAGACAAATTTCAAATAATTTAGATATTTCACCAAGAATCTCTATATTGAATAAGAAATTAGATTATGCAACTGATGAATCAAGGGCTCTTATGTCAACTTTAACAGATGAAAAAAGTACAAGACTTGAATGGATCATTATTTATTTAATAATGATTGAAGTTTGTTTTGAAATATTTCACTTCTATGAGAGATTTACTGATAGTAAAGAGAAGAAAGAATTAGTTAAAGAATTAAAGGAAAAATAGACTTTAGAACAATACACATTATAAGAGACTGGTGGTTCCTGTACATACAAATTTATTTTCCATCATGCCCATATATAAATATATATATATATATATACCTCTATACTAATATTCATGGCAGTTATCATTTATAATCCACTTCCAAAGTAATTTTTTCACCATCTATGATTCTTACTTTTGTTAAATCTTGAACAACATAAGTAGCACCTGCTTCATAAAGCTTTTCGGCATTAAATCCACTAGAAACACCAACAACCACAGCACCAGCTGCAACACCAGCTCTAATACCAACTGGAGCATCTTCGAACACAACTCTTTTAACATTAGCATCGGAATCAATATTTAAATTTTTCTTTAATAATTCAACACCTTTCAAATATCCCTCTGGATTTGGTTTACCTTGACTAACTAATTCTGAAGTTATGAAAACATTTGGTTTTTGAACATTACTTAAGATACCATTGAACCAACTATAAGCAATATACCTACCACCAGAAGTCACAATACACCATTTATCTTTATTCAATCCATTTAATAACTCCACACAACCAGGAATCAATTTCACCAGGTCCCCATGAGTATCAGGAATATGTTTCTCAAATTTAATAACAGCTTGATCATTGGTATTATCGATCATGGGGAAAAAGTTTGAAAATACTTCACTTGTACGTGTTCCATGAGAATATTGAAATAAACGTTCTTTATTAACACCATGTTCTTCACATAAATCACCCCAAAGTTTTTCCACTACTAATGTAGTGTTTACTAATGTCCCATCTAGATCAAATAAAACAATGTCCGTAGTTAATGTGGCAGTTTTGGAAGTCATCTTGGATCAACACTGTAGTAATTATTAATTTTGAAAAATTACCTGGTACTCAATGATTAGTGATCAATAGGTTATTTATTCAGTTGAAAGAGAACTGTCATACAATTTCAACAACAAATGGTTCATCCTGTATGTTTTTTGGATAATTTAGCATCTTACGAGATTCTTCAACATATTTATAATAACATAAAGTCCTAATATGGAGTCGTTTTGCCAAAAACTCATGTGTCATTAATCTCATTTTATTGCGGAGCAATCCCAAAGCGGTAATCAAAAGGCGGGTAATCCCGCAAGGAAGCAAAGCATGGGAGGGCACTTTGGAAATAACAAAAATATCTTAAGGCAACTTGGCCGAGTGGTTAAGGCGAAAGATTAGAAATCTTTTGGGTTTACCCGCGCAGGTTCGAATCCTGCAGTTGTCGTCATTTTTTTTATCATTCAGATATAAGGCAAAATACATTCTACACTACATAAACAGTTAAATAATATCGTAAAAATAACATTTTTTTTTTTTTGGGTTGTTTCTTTTTCATATTTTGACACTCGGGGACCTGCTTGATGCTTATGTCTTGAAGAAAGATAATGTTGTCAAATGGTATTAATCACAAATCTCCAAAAGATTTGTTGACATCTTGCCAATGCTTAAAGAATCCATTGAAATATTTAACACCGAGCCCAACATCTTTAACACCAATTGCAGCTCTAATACTATGCATTGATAATTGTGGAATACCTAAATCAATAGTTCTAGCACCTGTATTTGTTGAGATTGCTGGACCAATAGTACCACCTGATCTTGCACCATTTTTAATTTGGAAGAATTGTAAATCATCATCATTCAATCTTGCAATCTCTTGAGCAATACTTAAACCAACTGAATCAGTTGCCATGTGACCATTTGGATCAAGAGCTATTGTGATACCTTTGTTTGGAACTGCAAAATGATCATCTAGATACTCGTTCTTATAAGTTGGGTTTAATAAATGGGTAACATCAGCTGAAAGAATAATAGAGTTTGCAAATGCAGTTTTGGAAAGAACATCAACTGATAATCCATTAGATTTAACACCTAAACCATCAATGACACGTTCTGTTATTGCATTAACTAAAGTACTTCTAGCCCCTTGTCTTGTCAATGAACCAACTTCTTCATTATCAAATAATAAAACTTGACTGAATGAATCCGATGGATATTTATCATCCTTAACAAATTCCAATAAGGCAGAGATTGCAGAAAAGGAACAAACTCTATCATCAATTCTTGGTGCAAAGACAAAATCATCTTTCAATCCACCTTTGGTGCCTGGTTGAACGTCAAACAGATCCAAATCCAATTGAATAATATCTTTAACTGAGGTCTCAGCCATCTCTGCAATGAATCTTAATAATTCAATTGGATGTTTACCAAATAATGGAGACTTCTTCTCATCTTCTGTAGGTTCAGGATCAGTGCCAGAATTATAACCAATGACAGGAATTGCCTTAGTTTCTTTATCATAAGGTGGTGCAGCAACTTGACCGAAATGTTCAGCTAATGTTGAAATTCTCGCAATTGGTTTTGGTGAAGAACTAATCAATTTAGAAGTGACCTTATAACCAGTTTTGGAAGTCTTATCTTCAACTTTAACCAGAACTCGACCACCAATACCTAAATCTCTGTCAAACCAAGTTGGAGATAAAGCACCTGCATAATTAGCAACTCCTAATAGTTCATATCCTTCAACTTTATTTTTCAAAGAGACAGGTTTCAGTTTTGCAGCTAGGGCATCAATGTGAGATCCGATGATACCAACACCATTTTCAGGTTCCCAATCCTTACCCACAGCAAACGCACCCAATGAAGTTCCATTTCTTGTTGTGTAATATAATCCTTGAGACAAGTCTTCCCATTCCTCCTTTTCTGACAAGTACTTGAACCCATTGGCTTCGAGTAATCTGGAAAAATATTTGATAGCATGGAATGTAGTTGGATTCTTACTTGTAAAATTAATGTAATCATCAGCATATTTGATGAAATAGTCATTGTCATAAGTGATTGGAAATTTAGTGGTTCCATTGAATGACGGGACATCTTCATACTCTTCAACTTCATCTGGGGTAGTATCTTCATCATCTTCATCATCTTCATCCTCTGAGTCGAAATTAATCACTGCTTTCGAAGTCATATTTTTGTTGGAATTTTTGGACTTGGATGAATCGAATTGGTCTGTCTTTTTGCCATAGATGACGTTTTGCAACAACGTGTCTTGCTTATCCATCTTGATCATCAAAGCAGCTAGTGCTTTTTCTAGATCCTTATAATTGGAGTTTGACATTGTGAAGTGTGTAGTGGTTGTTCTTTAATTGAATTGAGCTAGTTGAATAAGGGATGGAATGGATGGTTAAGCTCGAGGATGATGGATTTCTCGAGGAGCCTTTATATAAGATTTTGGAATTTCGGTATTGTCGTGGCTGGCGAGATAAGGAGAGATTGCGAATTGTGTCACTTCTCGGAGATTCAGACAGCGAAAAACGAGTAAGAGATGAAGTTTTCGAGGAATATATAGCTCCAGCTCCTCAGGGCAAGGGGATGCAAAGTATAATTGAAGCATTAACTTCTCTACACTCAAAACTAGCATTAACCAAACGCCGATGCTCTCTGTCTGGGGCTGTTTTGATAAGATAAACGATTTCCGCGAATTGGAACTTGAAAATGAAAATTTTACTCGTACCACAATAAATTTTTTTCTTCATATAAGCTGAGCCCATTGAAATAACTGCTATTTTCTGACACATAAGAATTGAAACACAGAATACAAATAAGATCAAATAATGTCTCATCAAAACGAGAAATTACCTGATATTCTTTCAGATGCCGTGCTTAAGGCATCAGCTCCAGTTCCAGACGACTTCGTTGAAGTCAAAGGTATTGATTATTCAAAACCGGAAAGTGAAAATATGAGAGCTAGAGACTTGATCAAAAGTATGAGAACAATGGGGTTCCAAGCATCATCTATGGGCGAAGCATGTGAAATTATTGATGAAATGAGAGCTTGGAGAGGTGTTCATAAAGATACTTTAGAAGAACATGAAAGAACTGGTGAATTTGATGAAGCTGGTTATCAAAAAACTACAGTTTTTATGGGTTATACTTCAAATTTAATTTCTTCAGGTTTACGTGATACTTTGCGTTATATGGTTCAACATAAACATGTTAGTGCTATCGTTGCTACTGCTGGTGGTATTGAAGAAGATATAATAAAATGTCTTGCTCCAACTTTCTTGGGTGATTTCGCTTTAAAAGGTAAAAAATTAAGAGATGAAGGTATGAATCGTATTGGTAATTTATTAGTTCCAAATGATAATTATTGTAAATTTGAAGAGTGGATTGTTCCAATTTTGGATAAATTGTTAGAAGAGCAAACAGAAGCTGCTGCAAAATTAGGTAAAGATGCTTTTGATGCTGACTCTCCAGCTGTCTTAACTCCATCTAAATTGATTGATAGATTAGGTAAAGAAATCAATGATGAATCTTCAGTTTTATATTGGGCTCATAAAAATCAAATCCCAATTTTCTGTCCTGCAATCACTGACGGTTCAATTGGTGATATGTTATTCTTCCATACTTTCAAAGCTTCTCCACAACAATTAAGATTAGATATTGTTGCTGATATTCGTAAAATCAATTCAATGTCAATGGCTGCTTCTCATGCTGGTATGATCATCTTAGGTGGTGGTTTGATTAAACATCATATTTGCAATGCTTGCTTGATGAGAAATGGTGCTGATTATGCTGTTTATATCAACACTGGTCAAGAATTTGATGGTTCAGATGCAGGTGCTAGACCTGATGAAGCTGTTTCTTGGGGTAAAATTAAAGCTGATGCTCATTCAACAAAGATTTATGCTGATGCTACTGTTGTTTTCCCATTGATTGTTGCTGCCACGTTCGCAAGTGGTCAATAAATCACTAGATAACCAAGATTTTACGATAGAATATATGTTTTCATGTCATGGATTTTTATATTTAATAAATAATGTAAGAATAAATAGTATGAGAATAAATAGTGTAGATAAATAAGGAGTTTTAATAAATAAGTTACTTAACCAGTTCTTTCGGAAACTTTACCTTCCCAAGATTCAAATTTTGGTTTCGCAGTATTATAGGGAACATAAGCACCAGTAGACCCTGTATAATTTTGGGCATGCACTTTAGGAACAGGATAAGCTCTTTCAGTTTTTTCTTCACCCTGTAATTTATTTGGTGGTGTATCTGTACCATACCCTAACCAATAATGCCAACCAGGCTCAACTTGTGATATATCCAATTCATATCTATCTTCAGCATATTCTACCCATCTTGTACGTAAATGGATTTCATCTTTGTTTTCGTAGAAATGATTACCATGGTCATCAACACCAACTAATGTACCCGATTTGGCATCACCAATGGTTTTCATCTGCTTGACATATCTTGACCAACCAGCATTTTTGATGTTTTTCAAATAACGCCATAATGATGTCGTAGGTGGGATAGTAGACATTTTAAGATATCTCAAAGGTTTCTAATAATTCTACTATTTGAATGTTAAGTCTTTATTGCATTTAGTTGTTTATACTCAGGAGCTTTCAAATCATGAATTTTGAAATCCCTGGGGTACAAAATCGAGAAGAGGTCACATGACAATCAGGTCGGAAATATAAACTAGTATGGTCAAAACAATTTTACAGATGGTCAAAAATGAATAAATATAATCATATAAAGCGTGCATGACATGTCATTTCAGCCCTTGATGTATTTGTGAGCAGTTAGCCAATCTTTAACATCATCTTTATCTCTTGAAACCCAAGAAGAATTGGTTTTAATACCATCTAAAACTTGTCCAACAGATCTTTCAAAACCAGAAGTATCTTTATCAGCAAAAAATGATGCAATTTCATCATGTGCTTTATCACTAGCAAATCTGTGCAAGGTGAACTTGATAAATCTATCAAAGACAATATTATTAGCATTCAAACGTTTGTAAATTGCATCATAGTTGGCTTTAAGATATTCCCAGAATGCCCATCTAGCTTTCTTATTTGAAGCTAATGAAATACTGACAAATGAAACATCCATGATTGGGATTTCTGGATCTAAAATCAAACCAAGGGCTTTTTGAATTAAAGTTGGATTAGTAGCTGTCCCTAATGCACTAAGGGCAATTTCATTAGAATCTAAAGCTTTTGAAGATTTAATTGTATCATAAACAAAATCAAAGTCTTCCTCGGCAGCATTCGAATCTGAAATAACAGCTGAAAATACCACACTTCTTAAAGATGGGTCAATATCTTCACCTGATTTCAATTTAGCGAAAAGTGCTTTGGCTTCTTCAAGAACTTGTGGAACACCAGCACTGACAGCAGCTGAAAGTAATTGAACTCTCAATTGTGTACTCAAGAAATCTTCAGCATTTGAAGTTTCAAATCCTAAACTTAAAGCAGTTGGACTAACAATTTCTTGAATTAAATTGCTTAACCCAGCTTGAACCTCCTCAGGTTGTTCAAACCAGGCAGAAGTGATTGATGTCAATCTCTTGATCAGTTCCAACCAAACAACAAATTCAGATTCACCTTTGAAAGCACTAACCAAGTCTAAAGTCTTTGATGTTTTGGATAAACCTGCAACTGAAAGAACAGTAGTATCAGCAATTAAACCAACTTTATCAGTGGCTGACAATTTACTGATGTTTTTCACAATGTTCTCAAAAATGTGATCATCGTATTTAACCCTGTAAACACCCACAGAATTTTTGTTGATTTTGAAGAAAGAATTTTTTTTGGCTAAGTCCTTCACCGTGTATTCTTTCCCGGAGAATGATAAATCTTTCACTCTTTGGTGGTCCTCTTTGCCAGTAGAAATATTCAATGGGATCCACCATTTTGTTTGATTTTCTTCCTCAGTGACATCCCCAGTGGATAAGAATCTATTTTGAGTGAAATGAACATCATCATTTTCAGCTTGGACTTCAACATATGGGAAACCGATTTTACGAACCCAATTATCAGCCAATGAAACAACATCAACGCCAGAAACTTCACCAACCGAAGCCCATAAGTCTTTAGTTGTTGCATTGCCATATTGATGTTTTTTCAAATAATGTGCAACACCTTTCAAAAAGACATCAACACCAAGGGTAGAAGCTAGTTGATTTATGACACTACCACCTTTGTTATAAGAAATATGATCAAAGACCTGATCAATATCACTAGCTGATTGGATTGGGACTTCAATAGGGTGTGAACCTCTTAAGGCATCCAACTCTAAAGCGGTTTGTAAAGAGTTCGAAGCGAAAGTAGCAAAAGTGTTCCATTCTGGATATAATTTATCGACAGCTAAGAAACCTACCCAAGTAGCAAAACCTTCATTTAACCATAATTCGTCCCACCAGTCCATGGTAACCAAATTACCAAACCATTGATGAGCAAGTTCATGAGAAACAACATATGCAACTTTTTCTTTATATTTAGGATCACTTGAGGCTTCATCATATAATAAAGCAGAAGCCCTGAAAGTAATTAGAGCAGTGTTTTCCATTGCGTTGGAAGCAAAAGTTGGAACAGCAATCAAATCCAACTTTGGTAAATAATAATCAATGTCAAAAACTTCTGAAAAGTAATCAATGACTTTTGTGGCAACTTGTAAACCATATTTACCCTTTTCGGATTCACCTTCTGAAGTGTAAACCCTAACAGGAAGTTTTTTACCATTATAAGCACGTTCAGTGTAAGCTTCAACGTAATCTAATTTACCAACGATCCAAGCAACAAGGTAAGTTGACATAATTGGAGTTTTTTGAAATTTAACAATTTTCAAACCACTACTTTCAATAGCTCCTTTTTTCTTTCCGTCATCCAAAGTTTTTGAAGTTACTATTGGAGTGTTACTCAATGCAGTGTAATCTTCTGCAACGGTAATTGTGAATGAAAATGTAGCTTTTAAGTTTGGTTCATCAAAACATGGGAATGCAGTACGGGCTTCAATGGCTTCAAATTGAGTAGATAATAGAACCTGATCTTTACCACTTTGATCTTTGTAGCCTGATTTGTAGAACCCTCCCATATTATCTCTTAAGGTAGCCGTGAATGCTATTTCTAATGAAGCTTTTGCAGCAGCGCCTGATTTCAAAGTTTCACCTAATTTAAGAGTAGCAGTTTGTGCTTTTTTATCATATGAAACATCTTTGATTTCAACCGTGGACTCGGTCTTGCTGACGGAGTATGAAAGTTCAGTTTTATTAAATTTAATATCAAGAGCATGTAAAACAATTTCATCAGTATCTTCCTTGACATCTAATTCGATCTTGACGTTACCATCAAAAGTGTTTTTGTTCACGTCAATGTTGCTTAATTCTAGATCATAGTGTACTGGCTTGACATGTCCTGGTAGCACATCACGTTTTGGAGTAGCAGCAGACATGTTGTTAGTTTCAATTGATGAATATGTCTAATGGAAATCAAAATGACCGCGAGGCTCTCCATATATATATATATCCTTTGCCGATAATTTCATATTCTCTGCCAAAAGCAGCTCGGAGAGAACACAAACGTTTTCGCGGATTCGCGAGTTCGCGAGTTCTTGATGACACTTTACAGTTTGGCAGTATATGTGACCTTTTTTGGTGAGGGCTCGATCGTATACAGAATTTTGAAGTCAACCAGTCAAACGAGATTGAATTTTGGTTTATTTGAACAAACTGTGTTGTTTGAAAGTACCTTCTATATAACGTGTGAAACTTGGATTCCCTTGCTGAATAAGTGACCTAAGACAATGGCATACTATTCAGATCGAATTGGAATTCCAAACACGGACAAGAGTCGTTGGAGATTAAGAACAGACGAACTCGGCAGAGAAACATGGGATTACATAGATGAATCAGAAATTGAATCAGATCCACAATCAACATATGTTAAATATCTATTGAAAACAGAAGACTATAGTGCTCCAGATCTTCCAACTCCCAAAACCCCATTTGATGCGGCTAAAAATGGTGCTACATTCTATAAAGAATTACAAGAAGAATGTGGTGTTGTCCCATGTCAATATAAAGGTCCAATGTTTATGACAATTGGTTACGTCGCTACTTGCTATTTTACAAAGACAAAGATCGAGGATCATGAAAGAATTGAACTGATAAGATACATAGTGAATACAGCTCATCCAGTTGATGGTGGTTGGGGTTTACATAGTGTGGATAAATCAACATGTTTTGGTACATCAATCAATTATGTTGCATTAAGATTATTAGGTCTTTCAAGAGATCACCCCGTTTGTGTCAAGGCAAGAAAGAAATTACATAGACTTGGTGGTGCTATTGCTAATCCACATTGGGGAAAAGCTTGGTTATCTATTTTAAACTTATACAAATGGGAAGGTGTTAATCCAGCACCACCTGAATTATGGGCTTTACCATATACTTTACCGATCCACCCTGCTAGATGGTGGGTTCACACAAGAGCAATTTATTTACCTCTTGGTTATTTATCAGCATCAAGGGCTCAATGTGAATTAGATCCTTTGTTATCAGAGATCAGAAGTGAAATTTACACAAAACCATTTGATACTATTGATTTTTCAAAACATAGAAATACAGTTTGTGGCGTTGACTTGTATTATCCACATACAAAATTTTTAGATTTCGCTAATAACGTTCTTGTGACCTATGAAAAATTCAGACCGAAATTTGTTTTAAACGCAATCAAGAAATTTACATACAACTTGATTAAGAAAGAAATTCAAAATACAGATTATTTGTGTATTGCACCAGTAAGTGCAGCTTTTAATGCTATTGTTACTTTTATTGAAGAAGGTCCAGACTCAGTGGAATTTTCAAGGTTCAAAGATAGATTCAGAGATGTCTTATTTTTAGGTCCTCAAGGTCTTACAGTAATGGGGACAAATGGTTCACAAGTCTGGGACACAGCATTTGCTGTTCAGTACTTCTTTATGGCTGGTCTAGATAAATTTCCAGAATATCATCAGGTGATTGAAAGAGGTTATAAGTTTTTAGTTAGATCACAATTCACTGATGAATGTGTTGAAGGAAGCTTCCGTGATAAACGTAAAGGAGCTTGGCCATTCTCTACGAAGACCCAAGGCTATGTTGTTAGTGACTGTACTGCTGAAGCATTGAAAGCAATTATTATGGTTAGAAATAGTCCATATTTTGAGCATTTAAAAGATATGATTAAAGAAGAGAACTTAAATGAAGGTATTGATGTGTTACTTGACTTACAAAATGTTGACTCTTTTGAATATGGTTCATTCGCAACTTATGAGAAAATCAAAGCTACAACATTATTAGAGAAGTTGAATCCAGCTGAAGTGTTTGGTAATATTATGGTTGAATATCCATATGTTGAGTGTACAGATTCTTCAATCTTGGGACTTACATATTTCCGTCAGTTTTCATCTTACAAACGTGACCAAGTTGATTTTGCAATTTCAAGAGCTATTGATTATTTAAAATCTGCACAAGGTAACGATGGTTCATGGTATGGATGTTGGGGTATCTGTTTTACATATGCTGCAATGTTTGCATTGGAAGCTTTATCCACTGTCAATGAAACGTATGAAAATTCTGACGTTGTTCGTAAAGGGTGTGATTTCTTAGTCTCTCATCAAATGGAAGATGGTGGCTGGGGTGAATCAATGAAGTCTTGTGAAACTCATACATATGTTGATAGTGAACAAAGTTTGGTGGTACAAACAGCTTGGGCTATTATTGGGTTAATTCTTGCACAATATCCGAATAAAGAAGTTGTCGAAAGTGCCATCAAATTGTTAATGGACCGTCAAAAACCAACAGGTGAATGGTTATATGAAGATATGGAAGGTGTTTTCAATCATTCATGTGCAATTGAATATCCAAACTATAAATTTTTGTTCCCAATTAAAGCTTTAGGTCTTTTCAAAGAAAGATACGGCGATGTTCCCTTGTCAATTTAGTTGCCACAGATTGTGTATAATGAATAAAATGCTAAAATTCGAGGCATGGTTCATCACTTGTAAGGATATGTGGTTCTGAACTCATTGGTCTGAAACAATCATTTGGCTTCAGTCTCTTGTGCCATTGTGAGAGTATCAAATTGTCTGAATCGGTACTTAACGGTCTTCGTGTACTGAAATGTGATTGCGAATTCATGGGTAAGAAATGAATATGATCTATACTATCAGATAATATGTGTGTGTAGCTTTCTTCTGATACAAGCTCTTCATGAGCAGATGATAAATGTTGTGTTGGCTCAGAAGTTGGACGGCTTAAATCAAAAGGCGGCTCTTCAAAATGGCAGGGTGGATCTTGTGATGCCCCCCTAGATACTGCTGGCACAGAGCTGACATCAATTTGGAATGGATTATCAATCAATGAACTTAGTTTGGCATAAATTAAATCTCCGTCATTGATGTGATTAAGCGCTTGTACATTATTAGCAGATTCAGTAATTGCCTGAGACATTGGGTTCTCACTTTTTACAAGATTGGATGGGCCCTTCGAAGATTTCCCTAAGTGCAACCTTTTGACCTGAAGCTGTTTTGCTTTAAACTCATATTCCTCTTTTCTCAACATTTCCACCTCATTGAACTCTTCAGCATCAAAACCCACAAACCTGAGGTTACTTCTCCTTATTCCGTGGTGCTCAAGACCATCGAATAAATCAATGAATTTGAAGCCAGATGTGTCATCCATTTCAGAACATAAGAAGCAAACCAGCTCACACTTCTGTGCAATTGCTAATTATCAAATGGTAATGATCTTAACTTTGATAGCGGCTCAAAAGAGTTGGTGAAGTAGTGGCCGTTTCCAAATATCTGACTTTCCTGATACATATAAAATTATGGACTTTGAAATGGGTAAAAAAATCGTCGTGAATGGGAGTTGGATAGTTCATCAGAATAGAGAGCTTCAAAGACCATGTTTATGAAACATATTTCTGCTAGCAGGTCAAAGGTGTTTCTATCCACTCCTAAATTTGGGGTCAGACATTTAGTTGGCGCTGGTATAAGATTCAAATCTTCAGCATTTTATCAAGCTCCATCGTCAAGAGTTAAAAGAGTGAAAACTGAAGAAGAATTAGCCCAAGAAAAACTAGAGCAAGATCTAAAATCTGACTCATGGATTGTTAGATGGGGGGCTAAGACCAAAACCCAGGAATTCAAGAAAAAACTTACATGGTATTATGTCGCATGTTATATCTTATTTATTTTGTTTGGTTATAAGTACATGAAAGGTGTGTTCAACAAAGAGAAAGAATTAGAAGAGATCAGCAAGAAACAACTTGAAAATAAAATCACCGAGTATGATGAACTTAGAAAGAAAGAGCTAACAGGAAAATTAAGAAGAAGAGATGAACTGAAACTTGAAGCTTATGCTAAATTAAGAGAAGAAGGTATCGAAGATTTTACTGATGTTAAATTTGATATTGAAAGCCAAAATAACACCAACCAAAATATTTTACCAGCCAGAGATACCACATCTTTCTATGATGGCAAAGCTGAGGATTATGACTCCGATATTAACTGGGAAGAAAAATTAGTTTTTATGGGTAGAAGAAGAAAGTGGTTAATGAAACATTGTACTGGTGATGTCTTAGAAGTTGCGTGTGGTACTGGTCGTAATGTTAAATATCTTGATATGACAAAGATCCATTCCATTACATTCTTGGATTCATCTGCTAAGATGATGGAAATTGCAAATAAGAAATTCAGAGAAGCATTCCCAACTTATAAAAATGCTGCTTTTGTTGTTGGCAGAGCTGAAGATCTTGTTGAATTAGCTCAAGATAAATCTAAGAAAGATGATTTATTAGTGAAGGATATTGATGATAAGACTCTGAATGTCACCGAAGCAAGTACACAGATTAAATATGATACTATAATAGAAGCTTTTGGTATTTGTTCACATGAAGATCCAGTCAAGGCATTGAAAAATTTCTCATCTCTATTGAAACCGGGTGGTAGAATTGTCTTATTGGAGCACGGTAGAGGTGATTATGATTTCATCAACAAAATCTTGGATAATAGAGCTGAAAAGAGACTGGAATCTTGGGGCTGTAGATGGAATTTGGATATTGGTGAAATTTTAGATGATTCTGGATTGGAAGTCACAGAAGAGAAAAGAACACATCTTGGTACGACATGGTGTATCGTTGCCAAAAGAAAAGATGATGCTAGAAAGAAGGAAGAAATTGGATTTGTTGAGAAATATTTATCACCAGGTATTCAAAAACGTGTTCAAGAAATCTACAAAACCGATGAACCAAAGAAATAAAAGGAAATTCTACTTTCCTTTAATGCATTTAAAATTGTACATAGGTATTATAGACATAAAATGTATATACCATATTAACATTATTATTTTCACTGATATTAGTTACCTCTATATTTCTCAGCTGTAATGATACCTTGACCAATACTTTCCATAGCTTCAATATCCACTAATTGACCTGCACTTTCATATGTCATACTTGCTTCATAAGCACTTATTATTCTTGATTCCGTTATACCGATTTCACAATGTGCTAATGCCTTAATACAGTTGGAATATCTGGTGATTGTGTTTCTAATGCTTGACGATATCTGATCATTTACATCACTATAAATTTCCCAAGAGCTTTCTTCTTCTAATCTCGTGATTGAAACTGATGCAGCACCTGGATTAAACTGACCTTTATTACTAATAGCTGCTGCATTCTTACCTAAAGCAGTTGTATTATTATCCGTTAAAAGGTCGTCAGTGGTTTTTCTTAACCATATGTAGCCATTTACACCAATAATTATACTAACATTACCTGGTAAATGATGTGAATGATTTTTAGCTCTAATAATCAAAGAACTAGGAACTTTCAAAAAAATACCATTTCTCAATTTACCATATTTTAAAGATCTTGTATGTAACGAAGCACCACCATCTTGATATAAAGATTGCACTTCAGCATTCAATAAATCACCTTCTTTTAAAAAGTTTCTCATTTGTAATTCATCACTCTCAGATTTTCTTCTCAAGACACCACCTGGCAAATTCACAGATCCCAACATCAATACTGCATCTTGTTTAGCTCCTATATCAACTTTCCATCTTTTTTGTCCAACTTCTGTAATTCTTCCGACTACATGATCACCAGTTTCTGGTTCATATCTTCCCCGTATTGGTTTAACACTTAGTAATCTATTAACTCTTGAGATTGTACCAGCTACGGAACTATACGTATTGTTTTCCAAGAAATAAGTACCATGACCTCTCATCCATATTGGATCATCAGTTACTAATTCACCTGGTGTAACTACTGATTTTTTTAATCCATTTTCATCTGTTTGGACTCTTTGCTCTTCATCTGCTGAAAGTACATCAATGTCTGAATCTGACTCTTCGGCATCTTGGTATGCAAATTGTTGGGACTTCGTTATACTAAGGATTTCCATCTTCTAATGATCACTAGGACTTCAATTCTTGAAATGTTGTTGACTTAAAGATCATCTCAAGATCGTATAATAACAGATTTTTTGAATTTTTTCATACGCTTCAATTTGCGGGTAAGAGAGCGGTTCGCGAAGTATTGATAACGAGATCTATAGGGAATATATTCAGCTCAAATAAATTTAGGAAGCCAAAGTGAAGCGTGGGAAGTGACATTCTCCAACTAAATTGAAAAATAGTATTTCTTTTGGCCTCCAATGACTCTTTTAATACTTTGTAAAGCAAATTTCCAAAATTTTGGTGACACTTTCGCGAATCCGTTTTGCATTTGTCTCAAGGTATTGAAAAATTTTGGTTGAAGAGCACTCAAAGCTCAAGATTACGAGACTGCGTTCCCAAATATATTGTGATTTCTGTATGCTGTCAAGACTAGGTGGTTGTATTTCAAGAAGTAAGAGAATGTCACAAGAGTATTATAAGCCTATAGATCTTTCGCCCCCGGTGAACAGGGAAATGAAGGTGCTAAATCGTGATTTTTTTCATAAAGAATTTTATGTCGTTAAAGCTAAGTTTAGAGATCCAAGAGATATTGCAAAATTCACCAGAAAATACTCACAGGATGTGTTAAACATTAAAGGAATCCGTAACATCATCAAGAGTAAACCGCATAATACCAAATGTGTTTTGTTGACTGAAAGATTAAGAAATAGAACCGATGCTGAGAAAGTGCTAAGTCAAGATACATTACTTTACTTGAAGAAAAATGAAATCCCTCTATCACCACATTTATTAGAGTTAAATTATGATTTTTGGAGAACTGAGCAAATTTTGGGTGCCGTTTTACCTGAAGATCTTTTAAATGATATTCCATCAGGTTTCACTCAAACAGGTCATATCGCACATATCAACTTAAAAGAAGAATATAAACCATATAAAAAACTAATTGGTGAAGTAATATTGGATAAGAATCCGAGTATCAAGACGGTTGTTGATAAAGTTGATTCCATCGCTTCAGTTTATAGAACATTTAAGATGGAAGTTTTAGCTGGTGAAGAAGATTTTATTGTGGAACACAGAGAATCAAATTGTAATTTCCGTTTTGATTTCCAGAAAGTTTATTGGAACTCAAGACTACATCATGAACATGAAAGATTACACAGCATGTTTCAACCTGGTGAAGTTGTTTTTGATGCTATGGCCGGTGTAGGTCCTTTTGCTGTCCCATCAGGTAAGAAAAATGTCATTGTTTTTGCTAATGATTTGAATCCTGATAGTCATAAATTTTTATGTGAAAATATAGAAAACAATGGGGTTGAGAAGACAGTTTTCCCATTCAATACAGATGGTCACGATTTTATTAGAGATAGTTATTCATACTTGAAAGAATTTGGTGAGAAAAATGATGGTGAAATAAGGATTCCATTGTTTAAAAAAAAGAGAAGAAGATTAGATGAAGGTGGTAAGCCATTAGATGAAGTTGTAAAAATTCCAAAATTGATCCATCATTATGTTATGAATTTACCAGATAGTGCAATTACCTTCTTGGGTGATTTCAATGGTATATATCATGGTCATGAGGAACTAAAATCTGTTTCAGGTTTTACATTACCGATGGTTCACGTTCATTGTTTCCAAAAATTCAGTCCGGACGAACCAGAACCTAGCGATGAAGAGATCGAAAGAAGAATTTTGAAAAGGATACAAAATGAGTTACAATATGATGATATTAAATATGAAGACGTCTCTTTCCATTTAGTCAGAAAAGTTTCACCAACAAAACCAATGTATTGTTGCTCATTTAGATTACCTGAAACTGTGGCATTTAGATCAAAGCTTGAAAAGGAAAAAAAATAGTTGTGCAAACTTGTATTAATATAATGTCATGTATATAACCGAACTAGATTAAGTAGTTTAATATTTTAGTTCACCTTTAACATTACCCCAAAAATCTTCAATGAACTTTTTTTGTTCATCTTCTGGAGCTCCTCTGACAAATAAGTAGACTCTACTATCAATTGGAGTGGTCCAGCCACCTTTATTACCACTAACAATTTTTCCACCAGTTTCTTCCAAGATGACCCAACCTGCAGCAACATCCCATGCCCAACAACCACCTTCCCAATAGCCATCTAATTGACCGGTAGCTGTATGAGCAATATTCATTGCTGCTGAACCGAAAGATCTAAATCCATGAATAAAACCATCTTTGCGGCTTAATAAGGATTTGAAAGTTTCAATCTTAACATCAAAGATATCACCTTCTCTATCAGAACCTGATTCTAGAGCAATAATTGAACTTTGTAAAGATAGGGGTCTATTCGATAAGTTTTGTAATTTGTCACCGTTCAAATAAGCACCTTTACCCTTGATGGCACTATACAATAATTTTAGATGCGGATTATAAATGACACCAACAGTTGGAGTTTGGTTCAAAGTAAAACCTAACGAAATACATGAATATGGAAAGTTATGAATGAAGTTAGTTGTACCATCAATTGGATCAACGATGAATGTTGGGTCATCAGTTAATTTAGTCTCACCATCAACATAAGTTTCTTCACCAATGAATTTATAATCTGGATATTTTTCTTTAATCTTAGTAGAAACTGTCTTCTCAACTTGTTTATCAATTGCAGTGACTAAATCAACTGAATTCTTCTTGTCATCAAAACTTTCTTTACCTGATTTTGATTTGATGATTTCACCAGATTCTCTAGCAAGCTCAATTAAAAAATCTCTGACTTCTTCTAGGTTGACAGACATTATGGGAATTTTCTTCCTTTACCTTGAGTAGTTGATGTAGTTAAAGGAACCAATATCAATTTACTCCAATCAGTCACTAAAACGCAATCAAACAGTAGAAAACTTTGGAAAACATGTGGTTATTATACATTTCTCGGGGCATCACAACACCAATTCGCGACCTCTTTTCGCGAAAATGCGTGTATTCAACAAAAAAAAGAATCTCCGCGAAACTTTTGTCTTTTGGCGTAACGGTCGCGTAAAAAATTAGAATAAACTAAAGAAATCTGATCAAAGAGATTTGAAGTTATCTTTTTTTGGATTAATAGTTTTTGACCTACAATCACTTATATTTTCAAAGGTATACGTGGTAATGAGCTCAGATGTCGAATATGGCTCACGCGAAGGTTCCGCTGCAACTGATTTAGATCTTGAGGCTGATGTTGATGCTGTAAGTAAAAGCTTGTGAAGTTGTTAATCTCATGTGGTGAGTACTAACCATTAATCAGTCTGTTCAAAAGGTTTCAGTAAAGATTGTTCGTACAGCATTAGCATTGAATAGCTCCAAGGTTCCCCTCACGAAAGCCAATTTACAAAAAAATGCATGGGAAGATGTTTCATTTTCTAAAGTCAATTTTTCAGAAGCTTTATATCAGGCAAATAGGATATTGAATGATACATTTGGACTAACAATAGATACACTACCGGCTAAGCAAACAGTAAGCCAAGGTAAGAAAAAAGAATCCAAGACTCAACAATACATTTTGATTAATAGATTAAAAGATCCGTATTTGAAGTTCATATTGGAAAGTCAATGGCTCCCCAAGGCCAATGCACAATTTCAGAGCGAATTGATGGAATCTAGACATGACTACAGAAATAATAAACAACTATATCCTTCATTATCCACAGACCAAGAACTTGTGTTCAGTGGGTTAGCGTTAGTTACTGTTACTATAATTATGGTATCTTCAAATCATATTAACGAAGTTGAATTAATGGAAATCATGAGAAAATCATTTGGAGTTGACCCTAATGAAAATTTGGAAGTACTACAAATATCGGTAAAGGATTTTTACAAATTACTGGATAAGACAGATTATGTTAATAGGAGTGTAATTAGAGCAGATAATGAAGAAATTGTGGAATATAGCGTGGGAAGAAGAGCAAAAGCAGAATTTCCAAGGGAGAGTTTTGTTGAACTTGCAAAGATTATTTACGATGAACCTGAAGATTCACCAGAGTTTATTACAATGGTTAATGCAACTATTGATACAACTTTTGGTCCAAAGCCGGAGTAAATTAGATCATTTAATGAAGCAGCATGAGAAACGTACTTTTCGTTACTTGTAGTAATTCAAAGCACTATGGGGCACCCGTAGCCCACACTTGAGGATGATAATCTATTATTTACATATCTTCCATTCCCGTAAAATTCTACTCGATTGAAATATCAAGATTTAGAATCTTGAATAGTTTCGTTATCTATATCTAAATTTGATGTTGCTATGGAAACAAAATTTATCAATAATATCGAAGAAATTTAAGCCTAAAATGGTTAAAATTACCAGTCTTTTGATTGAAGTTAGGCTCTGGAAATTTGTATTATATACACGAGCTCATACACTGTCTGTTTCCAACCTAATACCACATTCACACCCATTTCTCTTAAAGAAAAGCACATCAACACTCGTCGTCGTCGTTTACTCAGTTCAAAACCGCGAATTTTGTCAAATCAACGCCAGAAAAACATTGAAAATTCACCTGTTTTTGAATTTTGATTTCGTTTAGAAAAACACCGTCGCGCAGTTTTAAATCTTCTCTTCTGCAAACAACCTGGACCAACAACAAGATCAAGGTGGTGAAACCCGTGAAAAGGACATTTACAATGGCGTTGGATACTCTTGATTACTCCGTGCTTGTCGCTCTAGCATTAGCTCTTGCTGCTTATTTCACTAAAGGTGTTCTTTGGGCTGTCCCAGATGATGGAACTAAAGTTCAATCAGAATCAAGAGATATTGTGGAAACTGTCGAAAACAATGGGAAAGAATACTTGATCTTTTACGGTTCCCAAACCGGTACTTCTGAAGATTATGCCAACAAATTTGCTAAGGAATTGAAATCAAAATTCAAAATCAATGTTATGGTTGCCGATTTAGAAGATTATGATTATGAAAGATTAAATGAGTTACAAGTTCCAATATCATTTTTCATTGCAACTTATGGTGAAGGTGACTATCCTGATTCTTCTTTGAATTTCGAAGAATATTTGGGTACTGTTGCTGAAGGTGATCTAGAAAATCTCAATTACACACTTTTCGGTTTAGGTAACTCAACTTATGAATTCTACAACGGTGCTGCAGAAAAGGCTTACAATTCTTTGAAAAGCGCAGGCGCTAAATTAATTGGTGAATATGGTAAAGGTGATGACGGTGCTGGTACCTTAGATGAAGATTACTTAAGTTGGAAAGAAAACACTTTGGAAATCTTGAAAGATTTCTTGAAATTAGATGAACATGAAGCTAAATTTGAACCTTCACTAGTTTTGAAGAGATTGTCAACCGGTGAATATGATGACGAAAAAGTGTTCTTAGGTGAACCTGATCGTTCTTACTTGGATGGAAAAACTGATTTATCTTTAGGTCCATTCGATCATGCACATCCATATTTAGCTCCAGTCTCTTTCTCAAAAGAATTATTCAACTCAAAAGAAAGATCATGTATACATGCTGAATTTGATTTGTCACAAACAAACTTACGCTATTCAACTGGTGATCATTTAGCTGTTTGGCCATCAAATTCAAATGAAAAATTACAAGCATTCTTCGAAATTACAAACTTGCAAAATGATTTAGAACAAATCATTGATTTAAAACCATTAGATTCAACTGTTACCATTCCATTTCCAACTCCAACTACTGTCGGCACAATTTTCCGTCATTATAAAGAAATTGGTGGTGCTGTCTCAAGACAATTGTTGAGTACTGTTAAGCAATTTGCACCAACTGAATCTGCTAAGTCAGAATCAGAAAGATTAAGTAAGGATAAAGATGCATTTGCCTCAGAAGTTCATTCTCAAAAATATGACTTTGCTGAAGTTTTGAGTCTTTTATCAAATGGTAAGCCTTGGGATATTCCATTAGAATTTTTAATTGAATCATTACCACATTTACAACCTCGTTATTATTCAATTTCATCATCTTCATTATCTGAAAAACAAACTATTCATATCACTGCTGTTGTGGAAGCCGAAAAATATCAAGATAGATTAATCACAGGTGTTGCTACAAATTTGTTACGTAACATTCAATTGGAACAAAATAATGATTCATCAAAACCATGGATTACTTTTGATTTGAATGGACCAAGAGGTAAATTTTCAGATTTCAAGTTACCTGTTCATGTTCGTCGTTCAACTTTCAGATTACCTTCAAATCCATCATGTCCTATCATCATGATTGGTCCAGGTACCGGTGTTGCTCCATTCAGAGGTTTCCTAAGAGATCGTGTAAAACAGGCAGAAGCTGGTTCTCAAATTGGTAAATCCGTTTTGTTTTATGGTTCCCGTAATTCTGAAGAAGATTTCTTATATAAGGAGGAATGGCCACAATATGCCAAAACACTTGGTGAATCGTTTGAATTAATTACCGCTTTCTCAAGAGAAAGTTCTAAAAAAGTTTATGTTCAACATAAATTATTAGAACGTTCCAAGGAGATTTTAGAATTGATTGATGCAGGTGCTTTCATTTATGTTTGTGGTGATGCTAGTAAGATGGCCAGAGATGTTAATAATGCTTTGATTCAAATCATCTCTGAAGGTAAACAATTATCAAAAGATCAAGCTCATGAAATTATTAGAAACTTTAAGACATTGAATAAATATCAAGAAGATGTCTGGTAAACCATAATATGGCTCTACATACAACTAATCAATAATAATATAGAAGAAAAACTTTCTTTGGCTAATACGCGAGAAGCTATTCTACCATGTACATCAAAATGCAAAACATGTATTGAACAAGAACTAAAACAAGACTTTATATTTCCTTTGTAAACCGGTATTAATACATTTTATTCTTTATTTCACTATCTCTAACTTATTCGTCCCCAAATAAATTACCCAGAGCGCTACTTTCAACAAATGGATCATTCATTATATCAGATTCATTCTTCTTCTTTTTAGTAACCATTTCTAATTGTTTATTTCTATCTTTTTTGAATTTCTCATCATCGTGATCTTCATTTTTAACTTGTTGGATCAAATCCAATAGCGCATTTCTTTGCTCTTTGAGATTCTTTGATTCAGCTAATGCTTGTTCATATTTTTGAATGTGGTGTTCAGTAGCATTTACTAATAAACTTTTCAAAACAGTGGTGATATAAACACCTCTAGCTCTTAAGTTAATATATAATGCTGTCAAGACATAAGCAGCTTCATGCTGAGCTTCGCGATAAAAATCATCAGTCAAAACATAGATAAGAGATTTGGTCAAGTATTCACACAAGAATTTATCAACTTCTTCATCTTTTAAAATAATATCATTCAATAATGATCTAACAATTAACAAGACATTGAAGGAACTTCTTGAATCTTTGAACATGATCAAGTGACAAATAAATTGAAGGAAGGGTGCTAAAATATCTTTGTTATTGAATACCAATTTACGAATACGTTTTTGAGTTTCATTTAATGGATTCTTATAACCATGCTGACCAACACAATCAACTAGCAATCTAATAGTGACCTGAGTCACTTGCCTTAATAAATGTTCTTCCATCATTTCTTCAGATAATTGCTCATCATTTTCATCAAATGCTAAACCCGAGATATAAACTTTTTCCCATTTGTGCATTAATAATTCATCCAATGTGACAAACATTTGTGGTAGTAACTGAGACATGAATGGCTCAACATTCTCTGGTGGACAGTGTTTGATTACAGCTCTCAAACTGGTATTAATCATATGTTTCCATGAATGTAAAGTGATACCCACCTTTTCACCAGTAGCAGCCCTCCAGAAAACATTAGCAATATCTGGAATACCGTAAAAAGTATCTTCTAACTGACAGATTGATGCAATAGATAGAAAAACATATTCTCTCGTATATCTAACAATATGTCCCACGGAATCAGCAAAATCTCTTAATGTATTCATGGCCTTTTCACTTTCTTCTAAGAAAGAATCTCTTGTTTGAATAGAGACACCCATTTGCCAAAACCTTTCAACTGTGGAATCACGAACAAATGATTGGACAACATCTGGAAGATCTTTCCAATTATCTGGATTGTGATATGCCTGAATTTGATATAACAGTTGTAAAATGTGTGGAACAATAGGAATGACTCTCGGTTTCCATAATTTCAACAAATTCTTGAATTCTGGTGTATCATGTGGTAACTTTTCAATTGAATACTGTAGTAATAGTCTGGTAGTTCTTATAGGAAAAATGGTAGACCATCTTTCTTTTAAATCAGATTTCAATTTCAAACCTTGTTCATCCATTGGTGTTTGTAACAAATTGGCACCGGGACTAATGTTTCTAGTCTTGAAATAATCTGCGATTTGAACAATACCTAATCTTTCCATAAACCATGGTAGATCACTCAAACCCTTCATAGTTTCAGGGTTAGTCCACGCTGCAATCTCAGGTTCAACAAGTTTGATAAATCTTTCATCCTTATTTGGAACAGATGCCCTCTGGGAGACAACTAACAAGAATGCTTTGAAAGTAACAGCTTCAGTTGGGGAAAGACCAGGTAATAGATTTTGAACAACACGCTCAAGATCATCTAATATGTTTTTCAAGCTATTTGGCATCAGGAACGCAATTCTATTCAATTCAGTAGCACAACTTGTTCTAAGATCTTTCACAAGTGACGCTTCTTCCTCAGAGGAACCTGGTGGTAATTGAAAAGTGGCCAGGGTCAATAACTTCTCAATAATTTTGAAAATCATATGATCTTTCAATAGAGGAGTAAATTGAACATATGTTTGTCCTAACCTTTTCAATAAAACTGGATCTTTAACTTGGACATTCAATAACTTTTCAGCTAGTTCTTCCACTTGCACCAATAGTTGTTCAAGCTTTTCATTGTAGTCAGCATTGTTGTAATAAATCTTCCATCTCACAATACCTCTTATACATGATTCAGTGATATCCAATTGTGATATTCCTAGAATGAACGGCTCAGAATGATAATCTAGCTTAGAGGCATTGACAACTTGGTTTCCCAATTCTGACGAAAAGAAAGATTCCAATCTATTATTTAACCATAAAAGTCCCATGTCTGATTTGACACATGTAATCAGTCTAATTATATCATCTACCAGCTTCTTGTAGTTTCCTAAAAATGAGTATAACTCAGATTGAGAATTGAAATCAGTTGCTAAAAACTTTTGACTGATATGGTTTTCGTCATAATCAGTGTAGTTGATGAGTTTAGATGCAGCGACTTCCAACAAATCAGGAATAACTTTCTCTATAATTGCAACATTGGCATCGTCCCTCAACATGTAACCCCAAAAATTTAATGAGATTGAACTGATTGTCAAACTTGGACTGGTGGTGGTGGAAAGAACTAGTTTTAAGTAATCTTCAATATCAGAAGCTTCCGATTTTATTCTTGTCAAATGTTCACTTAGTCCAACGGTCATTTCAGTGAATTTTTTGGTAAATGCATAAACTTCATCATCAATGTCATCTGGATCATTTTGAATAGAGCCATATATATTAGCGAGTAATTGTATGCCTTCTGGCCTGAAAATTGACCCAATAATTTGCTCAAGATCAGAATCATCATTGAAATTTCTAGTGAATAAAATATGCAAACAATCAACAGTTAAAATCTTGATTCTAATGTTGGACACCAAAATTGTATCTAAGAATGTTTTTAAAATTTGAGCTTCCGTGAGAATGGTACTATATGGCCAGTTGAGACACGTTTTCAAAGTCTCGAGTGTTTTAATAATTGTTCTTTCATCTCCGTTCCTTATTGAATCCATCAATAACTCTTTCCAGATCAAAAACCAACCTTCTTTCGTGGCTTTGGATTTTTGTAAGTTGACATTATCTTCATAAATGGCACTCAGCATGGCACTTGGAAGTAAGCAATTTGTACATAATGAATTCAACATTGCACTACGCTTTGATGTGATTGGATCATCCAAAATGTAAATGTCTTCAAACAATGTTCTGAAAATAATCAAGGACAACTCTCTTGTGTGTGGACTTGTCTTGAAAAGTTCCAAAAGGTCATTATCCATAGCGGCCCATCCTTCTACTAAATCTTGAGAAAATGCTAGAGTGTCTTTATGTTTAATAAGGAAGGATCCCCAACATCTCTTAGCAACTGCTACCCATAAAAATGCAAGTTTTTCCCTCAAGAAATGTGGATCCTCAGCTAAAAGTTTCATGGAAAGATCAATGATCCAGCTTCTGATTGCCAGCTTTTTCTCTTGATCATAGTTTGTCCATTCACGGTTGATTGAGTTTTGTAACAAAGTAAGACCAAAATGACGAACTATAGCACTTTGTGTTGGTAATGCTAATTCATAACCCCAAAAAGGTGATTGTTCCTGCTTCTTGACTTGTTCTAGAAATGATTGTGCTTCTTGACGGTCACTATTTGATGTTTTAGGTGAATGGACGAGCTCAAGAGCACTTATAATTCTATTGACGCCATCAGAATCCATTATTATATACTAGAAAATGGTAACTTTTCAGTAACACACCTGTAGTTGAAAATGCGATCTAACGGGGATAATAGCAATTGGATGTATCAACAGTATAGCTCTAAAAGAGGCGTTTTAAGATATGAATTGAGCGGTGAAATGCAAATGTAATGAAAAATATATGGAACAATACGGGATCTATTCCCTATGAGTTCCCACGTCTAGTTTGATGTGAAAAGTTTCCAATGTTTTGGTGAAAGACTGTTGTAAAAAAGTAAATAAAAACAAAAAAACAGTGAATAGTTTCACGACACAATTGAGAGCTAGAAAGTTAAGACAAGGCTTTTTAATGACTGCTTTGGCAATGCTCAAAAGATTCACCTCTCTTGAAAACGTTAATGTTTTTCTAAATGGCTTCTGCTGCTGTCGTTTTGTTATCAACGTATGTTTTACGGAAGTTTTTTCTCTGTTTTCTGTTATGTTTTCAATTTCGATTTTCGTCCTTTTCCAAGATTTTGGAATCACAGAATGCATTCGCGAAGACATAACTGTGGTCGATTTCAAAGCCATTGAAATATGTTTCTCTACATCAAGCTGTCTTTAAAATGACAAATATGTTGCTAATATACAATAAGTTGAACTCTGACAGATCACAAATAAAATTTTCTTTTATCTCTGTCCATGTCAGGTCTGTGCTCCCATTCGATTTCGTTCTTGATACCCTTTTGAACTCTTCTTAATTTTAATGTGAACTGAGGTCCTAGTTCTTGTAAACCAACTTTTTCTTCATTTCTAAACACATATCTATGTCTTCTGAAAAATATGAAATCTCTTTGATTGTGTAAAGTAACCACATTTCTACCTTCAAATTCAGGTCTTTGCGGGAAAAGTGATTGAAATAATCTACCAACTGTTTGACCCAATCTAGTACTGAAATTATTCAAAACTAATTCTGGGATATGATCCGTAGCAGTACCATGACCTTGAATTTTCTTACCGTTGATTAAAGACGATATTGAAAAGTAAAAAGTTGGACCTTCTGGCAAATGTATAAATGTCATACCATTAACATTTTTCTTATCTTCATTGATCACTATCAAATCAGTATAGCCTCTGTTCGTACAATAGCCAGCCATTTCTTTCATTGAATATTCTCTCTTACGTTTTATGAATGTGACATTTGGGAAAACTTCCATTAACATATCAGCGAATTCATATGCAGCTTTCCTAGCATTAGCATTTGTAGTTAACAATATTTTTGGTTCACGACCATCAAAATATGAGTTGAAATCATCTTCACCTTCTATTTCTTGACCAATAGTTTCATCATAAACTCTTTTAGATTCAATAGTAGCTGGGACATTGGTGGCTAATCTTTCTTGTTTCAATTCAGGATTTGAACGTTCTTCCTTAGCTCTTTCAGCACGAAGTTTATGACGAGCTTTGCCCTTTTCGTGCTTCAAGGCAGCAAAAAGCTCCTTTCTTTTAAGCTTATTCTTTATCTTTATGGTATCACTAGGAGCCATAGCGATAGGTTTTGCGTTGAACGAGGCAACTTTTAAATAAATTATATTTATTCCTTTATCCTTTCTTTTAGTTTTAAAAAGCTCAAAACAATTTTTTTTTCAGTTC
>JAKTWW010000242.1:0-40575 GCA_030582255.1 Hansenula subpelliculosa
TTACCTTCATTGAATAGTATACCGTCAAATGCATCTGCAAATGATCTTATGGCTCCACTATCTTCTTCGTCAGCGTCATCAACCATTGAAAAAACCTTAAGTTTCCCATCTTTTGGATCAAACGATCAAGTCAATGAAACTTTAACAGATATCAGTCGATCTTCCCTAACTTCTGAAACTAGAAAGTCATCAAATGATGAGGCATCAGCTGCTACAACCGCTGCTATTGTTCAACTTGCTAGAAGAAGAAGATCGTCAAAATCTAAAGAAAAACAACAACAACAAAGAAAAAATTCTGCTTTAACAAGACCTCAAGGTCGTCCATTATCCAAAGAAACCAAAATTAGATTAACTCTTGTGCCCACTTTAGGAATTTTATATTCAATTTTAGTTTCTGATACAATGAGGAAAACTTTAAAAATATTGAAATATTCAAATGAAGATCATAGTATAACAAACACAAATGAAGAATTATCCACAGGAAATGTAATATCTGGATTCTCGTCTTTATTAAATGTTAAGACTGCAAGGTTTAGTGAAGATGGTTTAAATTATAGTCCTGATGAAAAACAATCCACCACTCCAAAATTCAATTCCATAGATGAAGCTGTCTTCAGTTTATTCGGTTTAAATGATTATACTTTAATTAGAGTTTCAAGAGCTGCTGCAACTGAAGTTGGTGGTTCTGTTTTATTGAAAATTGAAACTGCAATGCCTGGTTATCTTTATTTGAATGATGATGAAGATGAAGATTTTAAAACTGTGGAGGAAAATCAAGAAATGTATCATGAAGCTATTGGTTCAAAAGGTGATCGTCCTTCAACAACTTTTTTAAAGAAGAAAGTGGCACGTCCAAGATATAAATCTGATATGAGAATATATCTCATTCCAAGAATAAATTCTTGTGCAATTTATTGTGAAAAAAGAATGTTTAAAAGAGATTTGCTTAGAGGGTTTTTGAATATGAATAATTTGGATAGAAGTATAATTGTCGCTTTTGATTATGAGGAAGTTATTGATGAATTAGAGAGAGAGTCTCATGGTGACCTAATAAAAAAAATGAATTTACCGACAGTGGAGGAATTTAGAAACTCAACTAAAGCAGCAACAAATTCTTATCCAATTCAACCCGCTGAATTATCTGTATCAAAACAATCCACTTTACAACATCTTCAACATCTTCAATCTCATCACCACCATCATCCAGGTGCACATATTCATATTCCAACCCAACAATCACAACAGCTTCAACAAGGTCAAAATCAAACTCAGAATCCATATTATACAGGATTTAATTTCCCAAGACAAGGCCCCAATGAGCTATCATTATATGATGCTTCAAGTCAACCTCTGCCACCATCATCATCATCATCACAACAACAACCTCCTCCACCACAATTAACGTATGGGTTCCCACAACATTCATCTCCTCAAATGTATCATATGCCAGGTCAAGAACATTCATATGTTTCACAATCGCTACAAGCACCACTACCACCACCACCCCCACAACAGCATCCCCAACAACCTCAACAATTACCATCATTACCTCTATCTCAAATACAAGCAATGCAGACCAATACGTTTTCTCCTCCATCATATAATGGATATCCTTATCCTCCGGAGGTGGATCCTTCTTCTCAAGCAAACCTTGTCCCAATGGATCAACAATTCATTCAAGCACAACAGCCCATGGGCGAACTGATGGGTGGTAATGTTCATGATCCAAATAGATCTAGAAGTTTGAATCAGTCTCAACAATCTGGTAGATTTTATAATCCACAACAACCATTTCAACAACCATCTCAAATGTTTCCACGTCAAGTTATGAACCCATATATGACGGGGCCTCCACCTCAAGGACATCTTCCACAACAGTATAACAATAATGAACAACCAAATCACCCACAGGACGTAAATGGTCCATTTTATTATCAATAATTATACTCCAATGTCAACAAAATGTTTCAAAAGACTTTTAATTTTATTGTTGTTTTTTTTCTGTCGATCAGTGAGATGTGTTTTACTATAATGCCTGTAATGATTAACCATCAATCAATGTGGCTTGGCTCATGAATTACTGGGAGTCTGTGAAAGCCTTGTATATTATCCAGATGTATTATTACCTAAAACCAAAACATTATTAAAATATAATGTTTAATGTGAACTATTATTTTATGGCTAAAAGTAGGGCCTTCCCGATAGTAATGAAACTCGAGCCTTTGGTGATAATGATTAATCGTAAAGTCAACCTATGAATCCAGTTTAGTCTACCATGTAATACAACGAAGAAGTCAGTAACTTGTTCCATTAGCATCAGCTTCGAAATCACCTGGCTCGCCATGGCTTCGAGATCATGTGCCATTTCCGGTCAGCTTTCGCAGGTTTCAAAGGTTTCGCGAATTTCGCAACCTCGAAACTAGGAAGCGCGTATATTCATTTCACTTTTTGTGACAAAAATTATTGTTTATTTGTTATTGTAAACTTTTGTTTTGATTTGGGAAAAAGTTGGTTTTCATTATATTTAAAGATGCTGTAATTCTCTTGGAGAGACTCAAATACTGATTCGAGGGTTTAATACCCGTTACACATTACATAGCGTTGCAAAAGATACAAGTGGAATCATGAGTACATCGTCATCATCAAGCTCCTCAGGCTCTATTATTTCATCTATGGATAGTGCTCATGAAGAATTACAATCACTTAGAAAATCTACAATAAACTTAGACCAGTTAGCTAACGCTAGGAAATCATTTTTTGACTTGACGAAGAAATCGCTGAGCACTAACTCATCACCTCTAAAGAAAAATGTTTACGTTACCACTGATGATCAATGTGGTTATAAACCACATGATGCTGCTGTGTTGAGTGGAAATGGAAGTGATGGTAGTTTCACCTATGATGAAGATGATATTGATGAATATGATGAATATGATAGTAGAAGCTTGGGGTTTGATCCTTTCGTTGAAAATACAGATGATCAAGGTCTTCCTATTGCAAATAGTACTGTTTTATCAAATCTAAGCGGGAATAGAAAGAAGCAATCGAAACCTAAAAGCGTTAGGTTTTACGACTGGGAGAAAACTCTGAATGAAGAGCAGCTGAAAATTCTGAAGGCTAAGATGAAACAATTCGGAAGAGGTAAACCTTTAGTGAAAGGTTTGAACACCAAGGGCTCTAGTGTGACTTCAGAATTACAATTTAACGACAGGGCACCTTCAAGTGAATATAGTAATACACCAGATACTACAGAAGTTGATAAATCAGATGAAAAATCAGCAACATTAACAGCTACTCAGAAGCTGTATATTTTACAAGAAGATAGTTTTGGTGAAAAAAAGTCAAGCTTGAAAAGATCAGACTTATATACTCCATTGACTGATCTGACGAAGACACCAAAAATAGTGAAGTCATCTGCAGAGCCCATTGTTTCAGCCTCAACAGACCAATCAAGTTTATTTTCCAAATCAGATACTATAACAGAGCCAACAGCTACATGTGGGAGTGAACAAGCACAACCACAGGAACAACTTACCGTTCCCCTTAAATCTAAATCTAAATTTTGGGGTAATTTTCCTTCTTTTGATAAAGTTAATAAAAAATGGGATGATTTTCAAAATGAAACACTGACGCAAACCAATTCCAAACCAGCTGATATAAGTCATTTTGACATTAATGCTAAAACACCAGATAAGAAACAAATGTTCGGAGGTTCTTCAGAAGAAAGTTCAGAAGAGAGACCATTTTCTTTCAGATTACAACGGCTCCAGAATATCGATTGTAAAAAGCCATCTAGCCAAGAAAGTGCTGATGAATCATATGATCAGGTTGATATATTGGAGCAATCACCACCTCAACTTCCAGGCATGGAAAAGTCAAATCCAATAAAGACGGTGTTTCAAAACCATAATGAATCCGTCAAAGACTTTACATTGACAAGTGTTAATGACAGTAAATATCCTGGATCTGAATCAGAGAAATCAAACGTCATCAGGTTGGAAAGTGAAATACAAGAGCAGATCAAACTAATTATTGAAACATTAGCTCATACTTCTGATACACCCTTGGTTATTGATGACGGAGAGATCAGAACGGATTATCAGTTCAAGGAAAAAATAAGTCAAATAGAAGGCTTATCCCGGTCTTGTGATAAAAGGGTTGATAATCTCAAAATTCAATTAATAAAGTTTACTAAACAAATTAAAGACCATGATAGTATAGTCAAAGATAAAGAGAATTACTCGACTGCTCTACACAGAAAGCTTCAAGATGCTGTCGATAAAATCGAAAGCTTAGGTATTGAATGTTCCAGATATGAAAATAAGGTTGCAAGTCAGCTGAATCTCATACATTTTGAACGCCAATCCAGCAAGGGATGTGAAAAAGAGTTGTTGAGTCATAAAAAATTGTTATCACAGATCCAGAACGATTTGGAGAAGAAAGAGTTGTATGTTGAAAATATCACAAGGCTTGTACGTAATCATTATCTTGATCATGAATTGGATCTTATGGATGAAGATAGAACATTAGAGGCTTTGAAAGAGTTGTTATCTAAATTGAATCAGTTGAATGATATTTCAAAAAATCTTAAGAATAGTGAAAAGTCGTTGAAAAGCGAAATCAGTTTGTTGAATGAAAAAATTGGCACAGTCGAAAATGAAAATATACTTCTCAAAAGGTCATTGAACTCATCAAAAGATCAAAATACCAAATACCAAACAACTATTGAGCTGAAGGATAAACTGTTGGAAGAATTCCAACTCGAAAACGAAAATTATAATAATCTGTTGAAGTCTCTGGAATGCAGCTATACAAATATAAAGACTCAATTGGAAAATGAAAAGTTCAGAACAAAAGAGTTGGAACTCAAAATTCAAGAGATGCAAGCTGAAAAGGAACTAAGAAATAAGAAAACATCAGAAATGGAGAAAGTTTTATCGGATCAGCTTTCGCTTATTAATGATGCTCAACATGAAATTGAAGGACAATCTTCAGAAATAACAAAGTTAAGTCAAGAAAACCATGCGATTAAAGAAATCAATTCTCAACTCATCTCCAATGAAAACGTTCACAAGGAAGAAATCACTAAATTCAAGAATGATTTGTATGATTCAAAAGTATTGAATGATGAACTTGCAAAATCAAAGGAAGAAACTGAGCGTCGTTTGATTCGTATCACTAGATCTAAAGATGATGACATTGTGAATCTGAAGAGAAGAGTTAATGATTTAGAAGCTGTTGAAAGAAATCTTGCATCAGAACTTAAAGAGACCAGATCGAGGCTAAGTGAGAAGTTTGCACAATCAACAAGTCTTGAGAAGAAAGTTGGTAATTTAACCAATGATTTGAAAGAGGCCAATGAGAACAATAGAATATTGAGATCCAAAGTTTTGCATAATAATAGTTCATACCAGGATTTGAAACGTGCTCTTGTTGCTCTTTCCATTAGTATAGTTAGGGACCTTGATGGTATAATAGATGATGACTCACTATCTACAGTTAAAGAAGATATCTCTAATGAGAATAACGAGAAACAATTGCAAAAATTACACGATATTTCAATTTTCATTGAAGAAGCTGTTTCTTTG
Organism: Hansenula subpelliculosa; assembly: GCA_030582255.1. Taxonomy (NCBI): domain Eukaryota; kingdom Fungi; phylum Ascomycota; class Saccharomycetes; order Phaffomycetales; family Wickerhamomycetaceae; genus Hansenula; species Hansenula subpelliculosa. The sequence continues at coordinate 5,589 of JAKTWW010000242.1, forward strand.
ATAGTCAAAGAATATTGGTCTTTAACTAAAAGATTATCAGATTCCCAAAAAGGTAGCCTATCAAACAACTCATTAAGTGCATTACAACTGATCATTGAAAGTCAAAATGAAAGATTGAAACAATTGAGAACCAAGTTGGCTTATTATGAAAGTATATTTAAAAAAATCAATAAGGCAAATGCAAAATCATCAGCACAACAAAGAACATCGTCAACAAGACCGTCTACATCAAGATCAGTTGTGAATAATGATACTAGAAGAGTTAGAATTCAAGCCCAAAGTGATGCTTCAGATTTATCAACAGATACAGCAGGGTCAATTTATACAAGGCCCCCAACAAGTAATGTACTGAGAGAGAAAAAGGAGGATGAAATTAATAGATTGCTTTCAAAAATCAGAGATGATGAGTCAGGTAGTAATGTAAAATATAATTAGATCAGCTTGAAAATATATACAGACTGATTGATTAGAGATTCTTTTCATTCATTAGTTTTAATATATATAAAGATTGTAGTTGAAGCATACAGGATCATAATTCCCTTTCAGCGAAACTTTGAATCATACCAACTTCAGATTCTTCATATTCTTTCAAAACCACTTTACCATCAACAATTTCAGTATTAGCTTGAATAAATTGTTTTCTTGGTAATCTTGCTTTTAGGACAGTTGGTCTAAATTTAGCCATATCAGGACCAACAGTTGATCTATCAATGAAATATTTAGAACCATTTTCAACATCACCTGAAGCTTTATAAATATGTAAATGTCTTAAATAATCTTTAATAGCTTCATGACCAATTGAATGGATCTTGGATTTATCTAATTTAACATATAAATCACTAAAATCTTCCTTGGTATGAACTAATTCAACTAAACCTGCATTTAATAATGTTTTCAAAATTGAATATCTTGCTTGCATATGAGGTTGACCCCATTTCTTTGATGCTGGATCCCAAAATTCTAATGCTAATAAACCTGCTCTTGACATTTGTAAGAAACCTGAATAAATAATTGCATCTTTATCTTCTTTGGTTTTAAATCCAAAAATTTCTAATAATTCTTCATTTGTGATTAAATATAATGCAATAACTTCAGCTCTACATTCTTCATATGCACCTGCTAATGAACCGAATTTTGAACCCCAAGTTTCACCTTTTTTATAATAAGTTGTGATTGGTTTACCATCAAGTCCTAATGGTGGTGCATTATGATCATAATTAAAAGTACCATCATGTAATTCACTTAATAATTTACCAGATCCATGACCTAATAATTCATGAATACCAACTTGAACTTCAAATGAATCATTACGATATTTATTGAATAATTCGAAATCATCTGAATGAATGAAAGTTATTGGTTCATTTCCTGATTTTGCATTTAGGATATTACCTAATGAAACGTTTTTAAATCCTATATTTAATCTAATATCGTCATAATTTGGAATGTTAATACCAGCTGGGATACCTGAACCTGCAAATGTAAGGACTTCTAATGATGTGAAATCTGGAGCTTGGAAAGTATCTTTTTCAAAATCTTTTGTCCATGGTAATAATTTAATAAAAGATTCAGCACTATTAACCAAATTTTGAAATTTTAAAGTACGTTCTTTATTTTGAATTGAAACTAAAGCTTCCCATTCACCAGCAACACCACCTGGTTCTCTATAAGTTTCAATAAAACCAACATTTGTTTCAATAACTGGTGAGATATCTTTAACCCAATATTTTTGAGATTCTTTATGAGCATTAATTGAACCGGTTTTAAAAGATTCAATATATGATTCAATCATTTTTAATTGAGTTTCATTTGCAACAACTGATTTTGCTTTTTCAAAATTTTCAATAATTTTAGTAAATTCTTTGGAATGATCACCAAATTTTAAAGTTAATTTAATACCATCTGATTGAATTTCATTTGGATAAGTTGTTTGATTTTCAGTTAATTCAGAAGCAACTAAAATGATGAATTCATGATCATTGATTTTTTCAATTCTTAAATTTTCATATAATACTTTATGATCAGCTAAAACTTTTTTAATTAAATCAATGTTAGTTTTAGAAACATCACCAAAATAATAACCAGAAATATGACCATCACTTGGGAAGCCTAATAATGAAGATTTTTCATCAATTGAATATAGCGGAGTCTTTATTTTGTTGAATGTACTCAAATCAGCATTTGAAGCTTTAATAATTGATTCAAAGTCTTCCACGGAGATTCTTGGAATGAATTTTTTATCACCGAATGATTTATAATTACCTAAATTACTTAAGAATTGAGAAGCATATTCTAAATAACCTTTTTTAACATCTTCATCAATTGATAATTTGGAATAATCACCTCCGATATTTTTATGGACTTGTAAAATCAAATCAAAAATTGGTTCAGATTCATGAGAAACTTGTCTCAATACAATTCTTGAACCCCAATGACCAGCCTTGGAGAAATAATGAGCATATTTTTGTTCTTTATCGGTCAATTGGTTGAAAAACTTTTTAGCAGTTAATGAAACAACTGGAGCTTTTGAATCAGCATGGAAATTTGTAATGTCTAATTGTGTTGACATTTTTCTCGTACTTGGTAAATTCGTGGATCTCTTGATGGCGGTTGTCAGTCTGGATGAAATACGTCTCAGTTGGGATTGAAACAGGTGATTCATCAATGGTTTTATACGATAAAATTTTGGTTGTAAAAGTTGTTGATGTTTTGTAGAAATGTTGGTTCACCAATAAAGCGCCTTCCCGATCGCTAAACAAACTGAATTTGAATTAAAATCTGTCAATTTTTAACTGTTCTGCCGATCATACTTAAATTATTGTTACGTAATCAAATTATTTAAATTACATAATCAAATATGGTCATGTGATCAAATAAAATTACATAATCAATTTTTCAATTATTTGTAGTTATTTTTTGGTATTGCCACTCTGCTGACAGTCAGTCTTTTTCTTTTGCTTCTAATTTTGGTGATAAAGGAGAATTACAAAAGGATACTTTGATTAAATGTTAGTTTCAGATGGTTTATCAGTAATCATTTAACCAGCATAGATCACAACTTAGCAGCACATTATCATGGTCTGTCTCAACAAATTAGTACTACTCCCACTCATCATCTCAAGCGCTATTGCAGCTTCTGTCTTTGCATCTGATGAACAATCCCCATTGAATGTTAATACTTTACCAGGGGAAAAACCAATCCCAGGTGATTCACCTGTCGCTATATGTGATGTTACAGAAAAACAATTATTGACTATTGACTTAGTGGAACTATCTCCAAATCCTCCTCAACGTGGATTAAACTTAACTGTTTCTGCTATTGGTCATTTAAGTGAAGATGTTGATGAAGGTGCTTATGTTGATGTTGATGTTAGATATGGTTATATTAAATTGATTTCTCAAACTTATGATTTATGTGAACAAGTTGGTGAAGTTGATTTAAAATGTCCGCTTTCAAAAGGGGAATATAAATTAGCTAAAACTGTGGAAATTCCTGATCAAGTCCCACCAGGGAAATATATCGTTTATGCTAGAGCTTATACAAAAGATGATGAATTTATTGCTTGTATTACTGCTACTGTTGTTTTCAGCGTTGATTCTTCATGGAAAGTTATCAGCTTAAACTAATTTGAACTTTAAACAATCTACTTGTCAGATCACTCAAGTTAGATTATTCTAGTCAAAGTTTTATTATCTTGTCATTTCATTTCATACCACTTTTTGTCATTAATTTTTAATTTATAATTTTATCACGTTCTAACGAAGATTTGTTGCTAATAAGTTGCTACAATATTGTCATAATGCTTCATTTTTTTTTTTTTTTAATCATTATTATTATTATTATTATTATTCTTAATTAGTTTTTCTTTAATCATTAATAAATGTAATCATTAGAGAGTAGAGAAATTTTGATGTAGAAATAAAGTTGATGTGAATGTGAAGTAAATGCAATGATAAATAAATAGAATGATAAGACATTTGATGTCTTTACATTATAAGTCTGGCGGTCTATCTTGAATCCCCAAATTGACTATGTGTTAATAATGATGTTGTAGCTTCGCTTGTTTCATCATCACTTATAACATTTAATGGGCGTGTGTTTGGTAAATGATCAATACTATCACCTCCATGAACACTATTATATCCATTGGAACTTGAAACAATACCGGACCCACCACTATTTCCACTTGGTCCACCTTGTTGTTGTAATTCAACTTGTGGTTGAGTATAATTAACATTATTTTCCAAATTATATTTAATAATTTCATATCTTTTGACAATTTTTTTCAATTGCCATTTGATGGGTATTAATGGAACATAACCATTTCTTTCTTGATATAATTTAATATTCAATAATAAAACAATAAATAACCAATAAACATTATAACTTATAATTGAACCATAAGTTGCAGTATTTGTCCAACCTAATAATGCATTTAATAACATCCATCCTCCATCATTTAATCCACTACAACAATTAACATGCCATATCGTATTTGTAACATCATATGATCCTGGTCCATTACCAACTTCTGACATGTCTTGTCCATGACATTTCTGAACATATTGTTCTAATTCGAAAAACCAAACACCTCGAGACATTAATCCTGCAGAGACTAAATAAAGGAAACATGTTGAAAAAATAAGGAAAATTTGTAACCTCATCTTATTACCACCTTTATATAATGAAAATCCAATTAATGAACCTAATCCAATTGCTGTAATAATAGATAATGGTAATGTACTTGCAGGTTCTGATGCACTAACTCCACTTATAACAAAGATAGCTTCTAAACCTTCTCTTAATAATGTAACCATTGGTAAAATCATTAATGAATGTTTTTCACTCATGTTCTTCAACCATTGTTTCAATCCTTTTGATTTTCTCTTATGTGTAATTCCATTAATTTCATCACCCATTATAACTTCTAAACCATCATCATTATGATTATCAATTAATTCATTTTCTTGTGTCTTGAATTGTTTACGCATATTTCGACCTAGTTTAACTTGCCATTTTTTTTGCATTTGATTGATTCTTAACAATGAAAGACCCATAACTGATATAATTAATGATGAAATGATACTAAATATAGCTTCCCAATTACGTTCATATTTTGTCCAATAATTTTCACCAATTATATAAAATAATGCAACGAAAACACTTCCTATTAATAAACAAATAAATAATCCAAAAAATCCACCAAGCCATACTTGTAACTGTAACCTTCTATAAACTTTTTTATCTATAGTCAATGTAGTTGCAGGTGTTGTACCATTATTATTTACCACTTGCTTTGTGAAATTTTGCTTCAAAAATGATAATAAAATCGATATAACAATAGCCGATTCAAATGTTTCTCTTAATAAAATGAAAAACACCTTCAAGCTGAAGTATTCACCACTCATTTTGTAAAGATTTAAGGTGGGTTGGATATCAGCGGGTATTGATTTAATTTGATTACAATAGTTTTGGTTAGTGCATTCGGTGATTAATTTTTCATTGTTTTTCAGATCTTCAAATTTTTGATTTAATTTTTGATAAAAATTTGGCTGCGACATTGGGAAATTTAAAGGGTCCTTGGCGAAGACATCATTGAAAACTGAAATCTAGTGAAAGGGATGGCAAACTAGAGCCATCGCTATCGAATAGGTGATAAGATATTGGTTGTTAAAGGCTGTTCTCTGTGTGGTTTTTTACTCTTTTCTGTAAAGATCATAAGACTAGCTGATCAGAAATCTACTTAATCCAACAGTTGAGCAACCGATCGGTTGGACCAATCAGTGCTGGCTACAATCAATGTTGAATACAACCAAATTTTAAATAAAAAATGTATTATTTTGATTCATAAAACCATAGCAGAATTTCATTCTTATAAGTATTCATGTTTATTTAACAGTAATGAATTGTTTACCAGAACTATTCTCCAAGACCTTAACAAATAATTCCTTAACTTGTTCATCAGAAAATTCATCCACAATCCATTCATTTTCTTGTACTTGTAATTCTTCCAAGTTACCATCTTTGTATAATTTAACTAATTCTTGAATAGTTCTCTTTTTAGATTCCGGATCTTTCTTATTATTTTCAGTAACCCAAAATCCAATAGCTTTCAAATTCTTGAAAATAAATAATGAAGTTGGGAAAGTAACTGGCTGTCTTGACATACCACCGTAAGTTATAATAGTGGAATCAGGTGCAAGTTTTCTTGCAATGTTTGAACATGATTTCCCACTAACAGAATTTAATGCTAGTTTTAATTTACCTTCAGTTAATTTACCAATTTCTGCACTAACACCACGATCTGAATTTTCTTCTTCAGTAATAACTTTGGCAGCACCTTGTTTAGTCAATTTATCAACTGTTTCTTGCAAATTTGGACGATCTCTAATAACACTGATAACATTGATACCTTTAGTTTTAGCAATTTGTGCAACAGCTTGAGAAACAGCACTTGTACCAGCATTTTGAATCAACCAATCACCCTTTTCCAAACCAAAGTCATTAACTAATTGATAAGCGGTAGTTGGATTGACAGAAATTGTAGCACCAAAAACGGTAGAAATATCATTTGGTAGTTTAATCAATTTATCTTCTGAAGCGATTTGATGAGAAGTCCATGTTCCCGTATTTGAAAACAATGGAATAACACGATCACCTTTTTTCAAACCATTAACACCGGAACCAATTTCAATAACTTCATACAACCCTTCATTACCTGCAATTGCACTTGGTTTTTCAGTACCATATTGCGTAGTCTTTTCAGGTTTGGAAGGATAAACACCTTCTAATTGATTAATATCTGATGGATTTATTGGAAATCCTAAACTTTTCAAAATAACTTCATTGGCATTAGGATCTGGAAGTTGATGAGTATGAACTGATATAACATCTTTTGGAACACCATGTTCTGAGTAAATTATTGATTTTGCAGTGGTGATTGATCTTGACATGATGGTTGATGCTCCTGAGGTTCTAACAATTGATCTAGATAAGTTTTTAGAATACAATCTGGCAGTATTGGCAAGAATTGATCTTGAAAGCATTTTAGGGAATTGTTGTTTGTTGAATTAAATAAAGGCTCCTTATGCTGAAATTGAATTCAATTCTTCAAGTGGGAAACTGGGATAATAGATGACTGTTTTACTAATCAGACTAAACAACACTTTGTTGAAAACTGATTATGGACAACAATTGAGCACTAAGCTATAAATATAATGGCAATTGTTTAGTGAAATGGGTAATACACTTGTCAATTGATGAATATTTTCCCCGATAAATGGTAGTTTAATAAGTAAAATCCTGTCATCCGTTTGTTCCCTTTAATTCAAAGGTCTTTTTCACATTTGCTTTCGAGGAGTTTTCATCAAATTGTGTGGAGTTAGGCCCAATTGAATTTAGTACAGCAAAACGCACAATCGAGACACCTTTAGAAGAAACGTTATATGACTGTAATATTTGATATCCAATAAGGTTTCTCTATCATTTATATATCCAATCCACTATCTGTTTTCTCTATATGTCATCTTTTCAACTTCCTATAGCTTTGCACGCACCTCGGATTCCGCTTACGTAATTCCGACTTGCCAAAAGGATTTCCAAAACAACAATAACAAAAATCAAAATAAACAAATCAACAAGTAGTGATTGAGCTAAAGGGTTACACTCTATTGCTTGGAGGTATTGCTGGTGCTCTCTGGTCTCTATATCTTAAAGATAAAACAGGTTCGAAAGGGCGGAAGAAAGGAGAGTGCTTATTTTGCTTTGGTGGTCAGATAATTGATAGTTACGCCAAAATTTCATCTTCAAACAAAAATCATGTTAACATCAACAAGTTCCATGACACAGACGTTATCACCAACTCCATCATTGAATGCAGCTCAAGATGAAATAGTCGATATTTCCAATAGTCGGAAGCTTCTGCGGTCTACGAACGAGTTTGGTTCAGTGGTGTTGACACCGAGGAAAAGAGCACTAGCTAGAAAAAATCACAACAATAATAATAATAACAATAATGATATCATAACATCAACACCTTCTTCAACGGGCTTGGTTTCGCCTCCGTTGTCTTCACAAAAGTCAGTTGAAAACATAAGATCACCCCAATTACAAAACCAGAAAACGTTAGATGATCCTATTCATATTAAATTAGATGAAGAATATGACCCAGAAGAACGTATAACGTTATTCAAGTTCCCAAAGGCAAACATATATTCATTTGAAGAAATTTCAGAAAATATGGAAGAAAAGCAAGGGAGACTATTAGGTCATGGTAAATTTGAAATCTTTCAAATGCACATGAAAAAAGTTAGTTACTTCCAATGTGGATCTGTTATTTATCCAATTTTCCCAAAACTGAAAATATTGAAAATTTCCAAAAATCAATTCATCTTACCACTATCAAATCCTGAACGTTATTGGAGAATTATTATTGAAAGTAATGATCAATCAATCATTGAAAACCTGGAACTTGTTTTCAAAAATATCTGTCATTTTAGAAATGTTTATATCGCATTAGAACGCGATAACGAACAGGAATCACAAGCGAAAGAAACACCTATCGAAACAAGAAGAGTAAGGCAGTTACCAACTTCAAAATCTCAGGCTTCTTTATCATCAATAACTACAGCTGTTGCATGCTTTGCATTAGAATCTGATTCAAGTACATTTGTTGAGCAAATATCTCCAGAAACAACACCTCTGCCCAATCATGAGTCAAGACAATCACAAGCGGAAAGCGATACTAATAAACAACTAATGAAAGAAGATGACACAGAATCTGTTGCATCATCATTAGATTCTGCTTTAGAAAATTTCACTGAAGAACCAGAATCAATGTTACCACAACAATACGATCAATTTTTAGAAAGTTCAAGATACTATACCCCAAGTTCATCAATGCAACATACTACAATAATGGACGAATCAAGAGATACCATATTATTATCACCAACTTTCCAACATGAATCAACAAGGATTCATAGTGCACCACCTACAAGATCTTCACGTTCAGCTTCTTTGTACATTTCAGAGTCAAGCTGGATGGATCCTAATGATGATGAGCAAAGTACACCAAAGACATCCACACCTGGTACTGAACGGTATATCAAATTGAATCTCAATCCAAATCCAAGATTTATTGATAAAAGCAAGAAGCAGAACAAAGAAAAAAGAATAGTTACTGATTCCGTATTAGGTAAAAATAATCATAGATATTCTTCATATGATGTTTATAATATATTGTGTGATGAAGATTCAACAAAAGAACAAGATCCCGGAATCACTGGGTTTTTGAAATCATTATTTTAACTTTAATGAGTGGTTTACTGAATAATTTGGCACTGGAAGGCTGAAAAGGAAAGTACTGTGTTTAATGACGATTACGAATTAAAAATAAATGAACATTTACATGTATGATCTTAATTATGTAGATTATATTGTCATAGTTTATTCACAAGGTTATACAAAATGAAGAACATCAATTGAGTTTAAATTTTATCTTTAATACATTAAATGTACTTTTTCCTACTTACTTATAAATTGTTAGTGTAAGAAGGTGGGAAAAGAACATTATAAGAGGGGTTCATATGGGGGGTCATGATGATTATAATTGTGGAGCACCTGGAACTGGGTTACCATTAGCATCAACTAAACCTTGTTGCATTAAAGCTAATTGTTCAGAACCAGCAGTTTCGAAAGTTAAACCAACACCAATTTTTGAAGCAGATTTCATTTGATCAATTTCACCAGCAAACAAGACTGAAACAGTTGGTAAGATTCTTCTTTCTAAAAATGCACTAACTTTACCTGATGAATCTATTTGACCTCTGAAAACTGATTGACGGAATTCATATTTAGCACCAAGAGTAGTATTACCTTCAAAAACGGCTTGGATCGATGGCATACCACCCATTAATGGATCACCAGCAACAGGAATCAATTGTGATTGTAATTGAGTTTCAATACCAGCTTCAACATTTTCAGCAACTCTTCTCCAGAATGAAGCAACAACAGAACCTTGAGCTTGAACTTGAGCAGATGCAATCCAATTACCAGCATTATAACGTGCAACATATGATAAAGCAGAATCAGCTGGCATGGTTGGTTGAGCAGAATAAACAGTTTCTAAACCAACAGCTAATTTTGGAGTAATTGATTGTAAAATAGAACCAACTGCAACACCGGTAAATTTACCTTCATCTAAAAATGATGGGTTTAAAGCTTTAACATTAACTGAGAAATCATTAGCTTGGAAATCTTGTTCTAATTGTAACATTGTTGGTTGACCTTTTGCAATTTGTAAAGTAGCTTTTGAAATATTTGATTTATCCCAACCATAATTTAATCTACCACTTAATGAAAAATCATTATCAATATTACCTTGTGCAAAGAAATTATCAGTAGCGTATAAAGCACTGAATGCATATGGAGGAATAGATTGAGAACCTAATGAAAAAGTATGAGAAGTTTGAAATGCTGGATTTAATGCAAATGCTTTATTTAAATCAGCTCTTAAACCTGTGAAAAAATATTGATTTAAGAAAACATCTCTTGAAACTTCTTTATTTAAATTTTCAACAGTCCCTGGATTTGTTAAATTTAATGAACGACGATGTTCATGAACATTGTTATAAACATTGTTTAAATATGAAAAAATTGGATTTGATGACCAAAATCCTGATGGTTTTGGTTTTTCTGGGGTGACACCTGGGAATTGAGGAATCTTTGATAAATCACCTAATGGTAATGGAGTTGGTGCTGACATTCTTTAAAGACTGATTGTTAGTATAACTTATTTTGAACAAGAAAAGTTTGGTAATAATTGTTGAATTATTACTTCAAAATTTCAACCCACTTTTTATGAACTTTCTCAATATTTACAATCTTTTTTAAAAATCAAACTTTTAGGATCTAATACACAAAACTTGAATCTATAATCTGTGTTGTATACCGACTGACAATTTGGTCCTTTTAAAGATTGGAAGGCTGTGAAAATTTGATTGAGAAAAGTATAGTTTCTTACCGAACAATAATACAACTATAGCTTTGCTCTAAGATCTTTAGAGCCTTTTTTCACAAATTATTTCGACGATGATTTGAAAAAAAAATTGAAGGCGCGCGAATGCGGGTAACGGGTAGGTTCGGAGCTGCTTAACCAGCCATATACTTTTACAGGATTTAACTACAATTAATGATATGATTGATGTAAATGATGAGACATTTGTATTTCTATGATGTGTCCATATTGATGTCTTGGTCTTGTTCCCCTATTGTTGGGAAATCATTGAAGTTTTCCACATCCAAATTAGCATCATCCGTCATAAAAGTATCTGTTTGTTGTAACGGTTGACTTTCCAATGGTGATGGTTCCTTTTTAACAGAAGATTCAACTTCCTCCATCTTAACATCTTGCTCTTTCGATTGCTCTGGTTTTTGTTGATCTTGTTCCAAAGCTGGCCCTACTGTGGTTTCCTTGGAGAGAATTCCTTCAACATCTTCTTCTGGTTGTGGTGTTGGTGGGTCAGGTAATGATATTCTTTCGCCAACTCTGGATCTTAACTTTTGTAACACATCCGTCTTCCTACTTATATTCTTGGTTAATTTTTCCACTCTAGCCGCTCTTTCTTCTGGTGTTTCTGATAATCCATGAATTGTCTTTAATATTTCTCTTGCTTTATTTATCCTTACTCGTAATGTTCCAGCCTATTAACTGTTAGTATTCGAAAACAATCAAACCTTGATTAAGCAAAGCATTACTTACTGCATTATCAACATCTTTTGGTAGTAATTTTCCTGAATTAACGTTTTCCACAATATCTAGAACTAACGGTAGTAATTCCAAATTTTTCAATTCTTGAATAGCAGCTTCTGTATCTTTTAATCTTGAGTTATCAGCGACCGATAGATCTTCTGATTTTAGCCGTATATCCGGTGTAAATGGACTTGAATGTCTTAGATTACTCATAGTGCTTGTGGATGAATTGAATAGCTGTCTCAATTGTGACCGATTCTGTTTAATTGTTGTTAAATCAGTTAAGAATTGTCTGTGTCAGATTTCAGAAACTTCACGAAAAGTTCTGAACATGTTCGCGAAAGAATAATGGGTTTGGGCACGTTTTAATTAAGAATATACAACTACAAACTATATATTTCAACACTCATGTAGAAGATTTAGCATTTCTGTAGAGACAATAATAAACCTCATTTGGGATTCTGCTTGAAATTTTGTTAGGATTTTCCAAGAAGTAAGTGTTCCTCCATATCTCAAGCTGTCAGATACGCAATCTTTCTGAAAAATATGGAAATGCAAACTTGAAGTTGTAGTATCAACGAATCCAAACGGTAAAATTACAGGTATCCATCCAATCTCTAGCATATTCCAAAGCAAGAAAGCCAGGCTCTAAAAAGTACTCAGTATCTTCTTTGGACTATAATTTGTCTCACCAGAGTTATAGACCCTTGGATGCAAACCATTTGCTTACGAGGTCAATTTTATCTACCTTTCAAAGTTGTGGAAAAATCATCGCCAAAATGAACATCAAAATGATCTTAATTATCAGTTGTACCACCCAAAAAAAAAAAAAAAAGAGACGAATTATCTTTTGAGAGTCACGCTTGAATATTGACTTTGTCTTTTTCAAACCATAAACAGTGGACCTTTTCCTCTTAAAACTGGACCATTCACCACAGCGTTGTTATCCACCCAGCAGTTAATGGCGGAAAATAAAAATTTTAGTCTCGAAGATTGAAATCGGAAGAAGATTGAAACACACAAATCAGATCAGACATTCTTAGATGACAAATCAAACGTCCTTGAACCTTAGATTATACATTCACCATACATAAATTCTTTGAAGTTTTTGTTCTGCATGTGTATTTCCGTTGTGGCATAATTGATTACAGAAGAATGACGATGCTTGAAGATATGAATGAATCTGAAAAGAGTAAAATGTATAACCATTTTATTGGTACGTTTAGTCCTTCATCATTCAATGGTAGCAAACTCTCAACAAACCAAACTAATGATGAATATATCAGATACTCAATCAATGAAGGACTATGGAGCACAGGAAATATCGAAAGATACGGAAATGTTATCAATGTCAGAGTTGTTACAAGAGAGAACATTGCACTTCTGCTGAATCTCAAATATTTCGAAGACACATCACTGATACATAAGAACCTTTGTTTTTTGGAAGTATGTTTGATTACTGATATTTATTTTACATTCATGTGACCTAATTTTACCTGATACTAACATTGAAATCCCAGGAGTATTTGAGATATGTTGCCATATCACTGTCTCTATTATATGGCTGTCAACCTATATTTTGTGATATCGAAAATTTAGGTTTAGATGAAGATCTGTATACGCTAGGTTTGAGTGAAGCTGAGTTGGATTCAATTCTGAAAATGGTAATAAACTTTATTCCAGAATTCTTTGTTGTTGATAATGAAAAGTCCACCCCCAAATACTTTCATCCAAATTCTGCTTTGGTGATCAAACTGCTTTTATCTAAACATTTTTCGCTAATAAACAATGCAATTTATCCGAGAAATCACACCTCATCAAACACCGTTACAAACATTCAACCAGCAGTTCGACCATACAAAAAACGAAAGTATGATCTTGCAATCCCTTTCGTGGATCACTCAGAATATGATATAGAATTAAGTTTTGGCCAAAACGTGAAAAAACCAAAAACTAATAGTCCACAAGGATATCATTCAACTATTATTGTTAGGTCATGTCTAAGAGATAGGTTATATCAAATTGATTTCAACCATACGTCATCTAGGACTGGGAAAATCACAAATTCTCAACTACATAAACAATTGATAAGTATTCTTGGTATAGAATGCCCCAGAGAAATGGTGGAATTTCTATCAAATGACTTAAATTTGAGAATTGGTTACGATGCTGCTCAAAAAAGAAGTCCCCGTTTAAATGATAAATTGAAAGATGAAATGAGAAAGGGTAAACCAGAAATCTTCAATGGATAATCACATGTCTTAAGTTGAAAGTTAATAATATAATGATGACGATGGACGTTCAGGTACACAATTAGATCAAGATGATTAAGATGTGGTCCAGACACACATCCAGTTAATTCAACATTAAATACAGTGTCATTAAACCTTGAATCTTTTAAGCATTGTTCCTTTTAATATGAATAATTAGAAATAAAACTAGTAGATCAATTCTTTGAATTTCTGGCGAATGCATCTCATTATATTTACCGTACAATTTCATGTAGACCTTGTACATCGTAACAATTACGGTACATCACTTGTATATTGTTCAATTGGTGCAAGCCCTGTTTTACGACTGTCGAGTATATATGTGCAGCAGATAATTCGCTTACTCTTTTCAGTTTTGAATTCAACTTGACCATCTGAGAACAGACATTCCGTTGTGATTCGAGCAGCTTAGTGCTATTCATAATTCTACATCTTCATCAACGTATTAGTTCTATAGTGCTAATATTACATGTTTATGGCTATATGGTTGTATATATCTATGAAATTCATAATCATTAGTGTATGTTTTTGTTAATTTTCCCTTTTTTTCTGATAATTCAGTCTAGAATTTACCGCGTAATAAATTCTTACCCATATCTAATCCAGTCAAATATGCAGTTCTAGCAAAGGTATAGAAATCTAAAGTTGAAGAAGCGGTATCTAAGAATCCGAATGGTAACATAGCTGGGATCCAACCTTGAGCTAATTCCAACGCAAAAGCACCTGAAGGCATAGAATATTGTTTAGCATGACCTTTGGTTAAATGATGAGTTTCACCAGGTAAATAAACTTCTGGATATAAAGCACCTGGATAAGCAGCGGTTTGTTGACCGGTTAAGATAGTGAAATAATCATCAGCGAAATGAACACCTGTATGACCTTCAGTTCCAATAGCAGTACCGAAAAAGATTAAATACTCAGAAATTGAAGCATGTAAGATAAACATTGTACCCATAGCACCACCTGCAACGTTAAAGATCCAATCCCCTTCATTTAATGGGTTAATTATATCACCATAATGGTTCTTCAAACTTATAGCCAAATCTTCTAAGATCAAAGTTGTGTTACCTTCTGGATGGTTTTGTAAAACTTCATTTGATAATTTATTCAAAGTATCTTGATCAAAGACATAATTTTTTGGTAACCAAGTATCAAACAGTGAGTTTAACAAATAGTAAATGATAACGGGTATGGACAAGTAAAAGAATCTCATTGCAGTATATGAAACGTTATTGATGCTGATATCTCAATGGAGATGGTGGAAGACAGAATGGTTTCTCTCTCGAACCATTTCAAATATTTATTCGAAATCGTCTTTTTTTTCTGTGTTATTGTTTTTCGTTTAGCGCTAAACGATTTAATTTTTCAAAAAACGAAATCGCGAATTGAAAATCACGAATCGCGATTTTTTTTGTGCTGAATCTCTGCGCGCCAGTGCTTCAAAACCAGAGATTAACAAAATCAAGATGGATTGAATTCACTCGTTTGAACAATATATGATGTGAAGCTAATCTACAGGTTTTATCGAACTCAATTCAATCAGTATCAATCTCTAATGTCATCACAAGCTATTCTGAAGATATCTTCTATCTCAAACAGTGAAGCCGATATAGCTGCTAAGGAACAAGAGATACTCAGACTGCTTCAAAGATCATCAAATAATCAAGAAACACTTGTGGATTTACTTAATGCTCTTGTGAAACAACAAACCTTACCAGTGAAGCAGATATTGGTGAAGTACATAGAGTATGCTCAGAATGTGCTCAGTGAAAAAGATAAGATTAAAATTTATGAAGAAATGATTAATATTTTCTCCCCACCAACAGCTATAGTTTACTTGCCGCTCATGAAGACAATATTAAACTTAACAACCATATATGAATCAGAATCACAATATTACAAGGCATTGGACACATTGAAAATATTACAAGTAGATACCTTAGTACAAGATTTCGAAGATTTGTTAAAGTTTCAAAAATTCAAAGTTGAAATAAACACAAGAATTGCTAAAAATTCTTTAAAAATTAATGATTATGAATCAGCTGAAGCTTACATCTCAAGAATAACACCAATTTTAGCAGAGATTGATAATAAAGGTATGGATTCATCTATAGTCGAAACATATAAAGTTTCTGTAGAAACAATTGTTAAGTTAGGGAAATGGTTTGATGCAGCTTCAAAATTATTAATGTTAGATAATGAAGATTTTGATACCCAAACTGTTAAATACACCATATTAGCACAACATGATCCTTTAAAAACAAGATTATTGAAAAACATAATGGAATCACCACACATCTTACACAATATAATGGATACACCACTATTTGCCATTTTCCAAAAAATTTATGAACAAAAAATCATTTATTATGATGATTATACACAAATTTTATCATATTATTTAGATTCAGATCCTTATCAACTTTCATCTGAATATATCACAACTGCATTATCAAAAGCCATATTGGAGAATAATTTAATATCTGCATCAAAAGTTTATGCAAATTCAACAATAAAGAATTTTAGTGAAATTTTACAATTAGATGAAAGTTTTGTTATTGAAATTGCTGCACATATGATTAGAGATGGTAGATTAGATGCATTAGTTGATGATATTAGTAAAGTAATTGAATTCAATTCATTGAAAAAAAATCCATTAAAAGAATGGCATAATCATATGACTGATAGTTGTACGATTTTAAGAAATATTGTTGATCAGATTAGTTATAAGGAACCTGTTCTTGCTGAATCATACTTGAATGATGTTAGGTAACGAATAGCCTGTTCTTTCTTGTTTTCCTGCCCTTTTTATTTGGAAATATAAGTCTATTTGTCTACAATTTGAAGTAATTTCGTTTATATTTTTTTTTTCGTATATTTAAAGGACATTTTGTAGTAGCCAATAATTTCATATTAGTATTAGTAATTAAAACATAAGAAAGAATCCTCTTGTTTAGTAGAGTATTAAAATCAAACTCATAAGGGATTCTTGTGAAAGTGAGTAAAGCAAATTTTATAAATCAATAATATTTTTAAAAAGATCCAATTTTCATAAAACATCAAACATAATTAGGATCTTTAACCTTATCAATTTGTAATGTAATGAATTGATTAGTTTCAAATCTAACCAAAGAAAACAGAGAAAATCAAAATGAGAAAATCAAAATGAGAAAAGCAGAAAGGAAAACAAGCACCAGAAAAAAAATTTTATAGCACAGTATTATACAGTATATCATGACATTAACAAAAAGGGGGAAGAAGGAAAAATTCAATTAGATCCACTTAATTGGAACTAATCAAAGACAATTGTAATAAAGATTTAGCAGCACCATAAGAGCCAGGAGTTGAAGAAAACAATTTTTTTGTTGGACTGGACATTATCAAGTCACCATTTTCATCAGTACGACCTTTAACAGGTGTGATATCCACACGAGATTGATTTGTATTATTAACTAAATCCTCAATTTTCAAAGAACGATGTTGACCTGAAGTAAATGAAGCAGATTTTCCTAATTGAGGGGATGATAATGATCTAAAAGCTTCCGGTCTTTGATATTCTGATATTCTTGATAATGCAGCTGATGATGTTTTAGAAACTGATGGTTTTGTTGAAGAAGAAGATGATGATGACGATCTCTTTAAGGTCTTTTGGAATGACACTTTTTTCTTTTGTGAAGTGAGTGGTTGAGATTGTAATGGAGTTGATGCAGCTAATAAACTAATGTGACGAGTTAATGATGGGGTAACAGCTGGTTTTCTAGTTTGCTGTTGAGGTTCAATTTCATCAATTGTTTCATTTTGAGACTCTAATTTAGATTCTTGTTTTTTGATAATTTCAGCAATTGGTAACGAAACTTGATCAGTACGTAATTTATAATATGCTAATTTTAATCTATATTTCAATTTCTCTGCATGTTTTGTATATCTTGTTGTTGGCTTTTGGATTGATGAGGATGTAGTAAAAGCTGAAGGGGCTGGGTATGAAAATGATTTTGAAGAGACGAGAGATTTAATGTTTGGTAATGTTGGTTTTGATGAATTTGAATCTGAATTGGTCTTTTTATTTAAAGAGCTAGCAGAAACCACGCTCAAAGCAGGACGTTCAAATGTTGACATTATGATTTATGTGTGGTGAAACTTTTTTGGAAATGAGTGAAAATGGATGAATGAATATGAATGCAATTGAGATGAAAGAAACAACAAATGAACAATGTAGATGTACCTGACTATGCTTATTGGTCTATTGAATGTCTAAACGAATGAATGTAATTGTTATTATTGTTGTTGGTGATGATGAAAATGGCCGCCAGAAAGTGGTTGGGAAAAAAAACTATTGTGACTTTCTCAATTTCTTCTATGAAGCGAAGCAGACGACGATGACTGATGAGATGTCGATGGTGGTGAAGAAGATGATGATGATGGTAGTTTGCAAGGCTAGTACGGTAGTAGACCTCTAAAATAATTGAACTGGATAGTGAACCAAGTGAGTGTTGGAAGATGGGAAGCACAAACAAACAACAGCTATCACTTTCGTTCCCTGGTTTTGTATATATACCTTCTGTGTTTGACTGCACGCTTTTTGTAAAATTCTATTCAAGCTTCCTATGTTTTTGTTTTTTTGTTTACCTTTTACCCAAAATTGCGCGTCGCGTCGTGGTTAAAATCGCCTTGACAACAATTTTGCAAACCCCCAAAGCGACGAAACGAAAACAAAAGAGCCGCGAAAACATTTTTATAAAAGCGAGTTTTTTGCGTTTACGTGAAGTTTCAACTGCAGCCGTGATCTCAAAATGATATCAGATTCCCAAGAGGGACTTGGTTCGGTCTTGGTCAAGGAACCGTTAGTGGGTAAACAATATGTAGATCGATCTAAATCTCCAAGGGCTCCAGAGGCTTGACAAGCTGAGGGTTGAACCACCATACCAGAATGTGAGAAGGTGGTGAAGCATCTAGATACACGAAACATATCGGTGATACTCGTGCCTGGGAAAGGGTCTGAGCTTTGAATTGAAGCTGTACTACTCTCGTCAATGAACAAGGCCATGGTCCACAACTAGTCTTCTACTTCTCCGATTGCTAGTTTGTATGTGTTTGTTTGTTTTTTATTTATTTATTTATTATCCAGCCACTGGCTCATCTCTCAGTCAATTATTGGAAACCACTCGCTTACGAATCGAGTAACGAGTTGGGTTTTTGTTTACGTTTTTGGCGCAAAAGGTCCCCCAATTTCCCAAATCTTCCCAACCAACTCACGCTTAACGACAGATTTGTACATCATCAGTCATGGTGCTACACGTAAATTATTATAGAACAATCAAAATGTAATGGATACACGAATCACCCAAAAAAACAAGTACAGACCTCTCAAATTCACGAGTATTCAAACATTCTGTTATCTACTGTCTAGATATCCCTTGTACAGGTTACAACATAACACTAGGTACACATTCTTCAATGAAGCCTTCACTTTCTTCTACTACTTTTATTATCACAGCCTTACTATATACAATTAAACACAACACATTCCTATTCTTATTCCTATTCCTATTCAAATCCAAAATCCATAGAAGCAACCCAATCTGTTAAGTTTGTAAGAATTCTTTCTTGAATTAAATCATCACGTCCACTAGCAACTTTTAAAACTAATTCATTCATTTCAGCACTACCTAAAATATCAACATGTTCAGCAGTTTTAGCACCACCTCTGATATCAAATCTATCAGGATCATGTTTCATTTCTACAATCTTAACTTCTGAACCACCTGGATTGAAATTTGGGGAAGTTTTCCATTTATGACACATAGCATGTGATAAAATTGGAATTGTACCATCACCATCTGTCATGAAAACTGATTGTCTTTCACTTCTCAAAACAATTGAAACATTCAATTTTGAAAGAGCTTTATCCTCTTCTTCTTGATAAATATATGCTCTTTCAGTTGGATTACCAACACCATAAAAGCAAAAAATTTTCAAATCTGGAGCATTTGGTAATGGAACTTCCAATGGATTTGACCATTTATTAAATTGTTTTTCATTTTCTTTCAATTCTTGTGGTGATGATGCAACCCCATATGAATAATGTTCTTTTGTTCTTCTATTAAACCATTCTGGAGAATTATCTAATAAGAAATCTATACTATCAGCCATTGTCAAGTTCTTTTGAGAAAATGTACCAACTTCTTTTTCAAACCTAATAAAATTACCAAACGTATCTGTATTATTATGTTGTGCATCTTCAACTGATCCATCTAAATTCCCCCATATTAAATCACCACCTTTTGGTAACATACTTGCAATACCACCAAAAGTTCTAAGCATATCTAATCTTTCTCTTCTTGAAAAAAATTTTTCTAAACCATAAACTGCAACAGTATTTAATTGAACAGTATCTTTCATTTCACCAGATATTAAAGCTGGAATAGCCTTTGGAGCACCTAAAACAGAACCTGAAATATCAACAAAAGCCGCAATATGTTTATTAACCCAATCTTTACCACCATTACCAAAATGTTCGCCTTCAGCTTCAACCCATTTCATAAAATAAAATGCAATTTGAGAACCCATTGAATGACAAACTAAGATGGATTTTTCACCTGAAGTTTGATATCTTAATTCAATTTGCTGTTGTAATCTTGAAAAATATTGATCTCTTCTTTCTAAATCAAGATATGATAATCTCCAATCATAAGCAGCTGTAACCATCTTATTTGGATCATATCCGATAACGGAAAGATTCTGTAAGATCTTATTCCAAATCCAATACCCAGCCATGAAGAAATCTGCAGCTTCAAATCCTTGGGCGGCTCTTAATCTTATACCTGGTGGATCTAATCCAGTTTCTTCATCAAGCATAATATGTTTTAACCAGCATGCTTTATCTAAAAACATTGTTCTTAACATATACATGGATCCCCATAACCTTTTTCTAAAATGATTTTGTGAAGGACAGTCTTCAGTACCTTCAAGACCCCATGATTCAATCCCTGTTGAAATAACACCAGGAATCATAACAACTGGATATTTAGCAGTTAAATTATTTTCAGTTCTCATCGCCTTACCAACAGCAAAATCTTCACTGAAATCTTTACCATCACCAGGCTTAGACTTGTTTAAATCAGTAAGCGCGGTTTGTAAACCACTTGGTAATACATCTTTCCAATCATCTAAATAGTCTTGTAAACTTTCAAAATTCACCAATTTATCAAAATCAGTGACACCATTTTGCTTTGCCCCAAAATAAAGCGCAATTATGACACCCACAAATGCACCAAGCAGAAAGACAAACCTTCTGGATTCCTTTACGGCCTTCTTGGACTTCTTCGTGGTAGTAGTTGTAGTTGTTGTTGTTATTTTTTTACCTGATAACGGGTCAGTGGTTTCATCCTCCAGCGTATCCGAATTATCAGTGATTAATTCATTTTTCAATGCTTCGTCCTTCTTCTTTTTAGAAGCCCTTGTGTTTCTCTTCTTGACAGGCATTGTAATTCCCGTTTGGATCTATATCTATGTGTTTCTATCAAGTGGTGCTTGTAAATTGTGATGAAGAAATTGGTCCAAGTTTTATATGTTTTGTTTACTCTTTCTCAATATTTCCATTTGTCAAAATTTGATTACGTGCGCCTGAAACTTGCAGTGGTCGGTCAGCTGGTGCTTGTATTTTTAGGCGGACACACCAGGGCTCAAACCGCATTTAGGCGGAGATACATTCGAGGGTTGGACAAGGCCTACCTGTTTTTCAGCTTGGCCTTGGGCCAATGTCCGTTTAACGTCTCCGTCTAGAGCTCTGAGTGCGTGGCCCGACAACGTAATCAAAAGACACATTTTTGATAAACGATAAAAAAACCCAGTTTGACAGATAACTAGAATATTAACTTCTAGCAAGAAAACAAACATTTTAATCACAAATACTAGAGCCATTGAAAAGCTCTTTATAAACGCGTTTGAAAAATATATTTGAAGAACAGATTGAAATATTCTTAAATCATTGCACATCCACTTACCACATTTCCATACAATAAGCTCATCATTCCTTTTGTGCTTTCTTTAATTCTATTATTTGCCATCCAATACAACTGCTCATAATTCGTCATGTTAAGATCAACTTTTAACTCTTGGAGAGAATATTTGACACCTGCATATCATACTTCAACTTTCAAAGCTACAGGTGAAATTACACCTGAAGAATTTGTGGAAGCTGGTGATTATTTGGTTTACAAGTTCCCAACATGGCAATGGTCCCCTGCTCCACCTAGTAAAAGAAGAGATTTTTTGCCTGATAACAAACAATTCTTAGTGACAAAGAGGGTTCCATCATATGTTAGAGCTGCTGAATATTTAGGCGTTGATTTTGATGATGAAGAAGAAATTGATGAAGATGGGTGGACCAAGACAAGAAAGCCAACAGCGGGAAAGGTTAAGGATCACGCTAAAGATGATAATAAATCTCAAGAAGAGGAAGAAGAAATTGAAGAAATTGACGACTTGATTGATGAAAATGCTGAAGATGATGATGAAGATTATGAGGTCACTGCTGGTTCAGGGTCCAATCCAAATAAAAGATCATATGATTTATACATACATTATTCAACTGCTTACAGAGTACCAAGAATGTATTTAATTGGTTATGATTCTAATGGTAGTCCTTTGACACCAAATGAAATGTTTGATGATATATCTTCTGATTACAGGGATAAAACTGTTACAATTGAAAAAGCACCATTTCTAGATGATACTACATCAATTTCAATTCATCCATGTCGACACGCAGCTGTTATGAAGGTATTAATTGGTAAGGCGATTCAAGCTGCAAAACAGAAACAAGCTAAAGATCAAAAAACTGATAAAGACCTAATGAAAGGCGTTAGTAAACTTGGTTTAGCTGATAATAAAGATGAAGATGAATGGGAGCAGTTAGATGAAGATGATGCAAAGGATGACTCTCAAGATATCGTAAGAGTTGATCAATATCTTATCATTTTTTTGAAATTTATTACAAGCGTAACACCTGGTATTGAACATGATTATACAATGGATGCTTTTTAATCAAAGGTAAAGGAATTACATAATAGTTTATATGTTTAAAAAATAGCATAGCTTTATGGTTTACAATTTTAGTCGAAAATCTGCCAGCAAGTGATGTTTATTTACATATCTTCATTATGTCTCTGTATTATTGTAGCGCTACATCAAAGGATGCAACGAATCGTATTGAATGTTTATCCATCGATCGCGACTCGATAGAAGTTTCAGACATTTATACATATTTTGGTGAAACTGAAAATATCATGATGAAGGAAACCCTCCATCTGCATAAGCTTCATAAACTCAAATGTAAAATTTTGAAGTCCAAAGATCGTAGAAACTGTTATTTCATTATTAGCTGAAGTATCAACACCTCTTGTGAAAAGGCCTATATGATACTTATCTGTACCACCATCTAAATTAAGAGATGGTTTGTTTGTGTTACGACTTATTTCCCTCATTATTCTTCAAGTTCCCATCACCAGTTACCTATACTTGGTCGATGAAACTTTTTTATTAGCAGTAATAAGCTCGGGCAACTTTCTTTTGCAACGTCCAATTCCAATCCAATCTTGGAAATGAGTAATGAATAGAAAGTTTAGAGCCTAAGCATTATCAACAATGGTAGCGTCAACTCATCAACAATAGGTACTAATCAAATCTCTTCAGTGTGCAGTCGGTGAAAACGGTCTTTAAGTGTTCCCTTTTATTGAAAATAATGACACAAAACCTGTAGGACACTAGACCTATGTGACCTGTTCGCATAATAGTTTAACTGAAAAATTGTTATAAACTACTGGAAATTAATCTAAGTCAGATACATTTCAAAAATCTTACATAACCAAATAATAGTGGTGGATACATTTTTGTGTCAAGGATAAATGTTGGAACATTTGAGATCTTGTACAACATGTATTATATCCATTCTTGAGCTGCCACAGAAGAGTGAAGTAAGCTAAGTACAGAGCGTACTATTGCGCACTTTACCAAATGAACTGATCCCACTTTTTAAATATACAGTTAATCATAAGAGTTTCAAGTATTACTGAAAAGGATTATAATTTGGACTACAAATTGAATGGTTTATAAAGCCAAGCTTTTTATAAATAATGCGTATTATTGAAATATATAAATAAATAGTTGATCGATCATGAAGAAGTTAAATTTTTTTGTGTGCATATAATAAATGATGGTAAAATAACCATTAAGAACTCATGACCAGGCATTAATATCAGAGTTCCTATAATTGATTATCTTGGTTAAACTTAAGCAGTAGCATATTGTTGAACTTTGACTTTAACTGAGTGAACATCAGCAAAAGCATCAGTTGATGAATTTTCTGGGAATAAACCAATTTGGTATTGGTTTTTAGAGTATTGGTATGGATCATTGGTGTTTTTAGCAACATAGAAGTTGTCTGAACCATTACCTTTCAAGTAACCATCTTCAAATGACCAGTTGGTTTTGTAAACTTCACCACCAGCTTCTAAACCTGGGAAACCAGTAGAGATGACATTTAATGGTAATGGATAAGATTCACCACCAGCGACTTCTAAATTGGCGTAAATATCACCAGAAGTAGTATTCAAGGTTAATTGTTGAGCTTCATCACCTAAGAAGAAATAGTCAACACCAGCACCTTCATGGGTTGAAGATAAACCTTTGTTGTTAATGTCTTTGACATCACTTTCAACAGTAAATTTGACATATTTTGAGATTGGAGTAGCAGAAGCAACACCAGCTAAGACTGAAGCAGCAGCGAATAAAGTTGAGAATTGCATTGTAACGATAAATAGATTAGTTAATGTTTGTTTGTTTGTTTGTGATTGACTTTCAATTGATTAATTGATGATGAATAAAAGTGAATAAAAATGTTGATGAAGTTGGGAATATTCAGGTCCTTATATATTTTTCTGTTGATGTTAAAAATAGGGTTGTAAGCTATGAACCAGGTTTATTTTAAGCATCCATCTAATTTTATCTAGGAACTCGATCGAAATCCAAACAAATAAACCATTTGGATGACGACATATGTAAACCAAAATAGAAACTTTACTGAGTGATTAAGTGAAAACAGTGCCATTCACTTGTTTTCTACAAAATTCTTCGATTAAATTTTAGCTTTGCATTCTGTGGCAAAGTTCATCCATAAACTTCACCTTTATATGTATGTTCCAACATGCAGGAGCTGCAGGACGTTTTAAGGTGACATATAGCTGATCATTCTTTTGCTGTATGATTAATTTACCCTAAGCCATACAAAATTTTACTCCAAGTTTCATCTGGTTTAAGTTGAAACCCACAACATAAACAATGCTTTTTAATAAAGTTGTTGCTTACAACCCAAGCATCCTTCTGTTAAAGCAGGGGGTTAAGATGTGGGTTACACGGTAGTGAGCTCATTGGCTCAAAATTTGCGAAAGAAGGTACGTTGTATCTCCTAATTTGTTTAATACTGAAACACTACAGTTTGACCAGCTCATTCCATGATAGCAATCAACCGTTGTTAGCAAAGCACAGACGATTACCATGGACATGGTACTGAAGTACCGCTTCTATAATTATCATCATCGATCCCAGCTGATTTGAAACCCTTGTGATGTCGGAAAGTCACTTCCTGTTTAACAAATTATTGGATTCCTCGGGACGTCGAATTACATCATCTCATCTACTCAGCTCGAAGCAACTCAATTTGAGGTACAACGAACAATAGCATTTTAATGAAACAACACAGGTGTTCTGATAGACAGACCCAACTGATTTAGCAGAACCATGCTTATTACAATGTTGTATCATATATCACCACTTTGACCTAGGGAAACTGGCACTCCATCTTTTAACGAGGATTGAAGTAATTTGGCAACCAGCTGGTATGCTCCAATGATTTTCGATGAAGCTGGGAGAATCTCAATCAGAGAATGTAGGTATGTAATAACCACATACATACCGTACCCCTTTTAGCTAAGGTTTCCATACATCTGCTTTTTTTCAAAAAAGCTGGTAAACATCAAGATTTGCTAAACAACTCCTTTCACAGGTTTTTGGAATGCCAATTAATCTCATGATCATTATTCGAATCGTTACAGATCGTAGGTCAAAACACCTCAAATCAAAAACTTGAAACGTCATAGAAACTCAGCTTTATAAATTTAAAACACTTGCTAGAAGCAAAGGTACTTCCTTTATGTTACCCTTTGTGCTTTACAGTCAGAAGCTTGGAGAATACACTCGAAAATTGAGATTCAAACTTTGGTAACAAAGAAAAGATCAACTATATAGTGGCTCCTATTTTTAGACGGTTCCATTATTCAGCAGATCATCCACTAATGTAAAGCGACTTAGTCGTAAACGTTTGTAAAGCTGTTTGGATCTTTAGAAGATCACTGGATATCACTGGATATCACTGGATATCACTGGATATCACTGGATATCATTGGATATCATTGGATATCATACTCCTCTTGAACAGTCTATTTTAGGAACGATCAACGATCCATGAATCGGAGAGATTTTTTGTAAAGTCCGCTACTGCGTGTCAGGTTGAGATTTTCATGAAATTCATTGAAACTAATTGAAGATCATTTTAACCATATGTTTGCCAAACATAGAACGATTCTATTTAAAGACTTGTTTATATGAGAAAAGTGTATGAGGGTCTAAGGACCCATCTTGATACGTTCTCACTACTTTGGTTCTTTATCTTCTAGTGGAAAAGTGCTTG
Organism: Hansenula subpelliculosa; assembly: GCA_030582255.1. NCBI lineage: Eukaryota > Fungi > Ascomycota > Saccharomycetes > Phaffomycetales > Wickerhamomycetaceae > Hansenula > Hansenula subpelliculosa. The sequence goes on from JAKTWW010000242.1 coordinate 32,357, forward strand.
TTGCCGCTTGACAGAACTTCAAAAGCAGGTACAAAAAGAAGTTTGAAAAAATTTAGAACAGAGTTCTTGGAGTGTAGGCAAAAGTACAATGTTGTAGAGTAGTGATCCTATCTTTTTTTTTTGGTTTTGCACCACTCAATAATTATCTATAAGTCAAGTTTATACTCCTCCTCACTACGTATTCTAGCGTAATTGAATCTTTGAATAGTGTATTATCCTCGAATTTCGGATCTCAAGTTTAAAAATAGAAGCTAAGCTTTCTTTTTGACAAACTTCATTTCCCCGAAACCAAAACTTCTGTCACATAATCATGCATATTGGAAACAAAACAAACTTCCAAATGAATGATCGTTGATGGCTTAATTTCACCAATAATGCTGTTAAACTTGGGGTTTGAATTTATACCAGAGATGCATTCATAAAGAGACCTCCGTCTGTCCAGGTTCATTAACATTTTTTTAGTTAACAGTCTAATATTAATTATAAACTAAAGATATCAGGAATATAGTGTTGACTATAATGTTCCTATAAAGCTGATCGGTTTTCACTATTGAACTGTCAATGAAAAAAAGCAGTGGTACTCATTGTGTGCTACAGGAGTGAACTTTTGTAATAACTCATTTTCTTTTGAGTTAAGATCAATGTGTTGTAAAAAATCATGATGTAAAAAACAACTGTCATAATGTATTTGGTTAGGTCTGCAATCTTTGGATTATCAGCTACCAACATCAACTTTAAATTGTTCGGCATCGAGCACATGAGAAAACACGTTGACTACACGACTTAACCGACAATAGTTGTACTAACTTTGACTTTCACTGGGTGAACATCAGAACAGATAGATGTATCAGCGTCTTTGCTAAATACCGATTCGATAATTGGTCTTGGAGGTTCCGTATAATTCATTATAAGTAAAATTACCAGAATTATTGGCTTTGAAGCAACAATCATCCCAAATCCATTTGGTAGGATATTAACCATCTGCTGGCATTTGTAAACCTGGGAAGCAAAGTTCAAAACTCTCAGGTATTGGTTGAAATCTTCATTTTCAGAGTTCTTGAATGTTTGGTATATCAAGTCACTGGCTGTGTGTTACTTCATTTGAGTAGCATCGTAACTATGAGAGAACAGTTTATGGGGGCACTTTCATGAGCAGTGTATGAAGCTTGGCTATAGATTGAAATGTCATTCAATTTTGAATGAAATAATTTAATTTGAAAGTGGAGAAGGGCTAACAATACTGATGAACATTGAAGCAGCAGCTAATAGACTTAGAAATTCTTTATAGAACAGTTGCTATCAATTTTGGTACTTAATCAAAGAAATTAGACTTGATTTATGATTATTCATATCAGTAGAATAGAAAGAGCTCAAAAAATTGACAATTATATCCAAAATCATGAGATATCATTTAAAAGGAATTATAATCATTAGCATTCCCTCAAAAAAATATAAGCAGTTTATACGAGATTTCGTCATCGCTTATATTTTTACCTCACGATTTTAAATTACTGTACTCAATTAACAGCTCAACAACTTACAACAGTTAACAGTCACAATTAATTCCTTTTGCTCCATAAATCTCGCATTTATATAGCTGGGCCAATATTTACTTTTTTAAGAGTTTTTCTAAGACAGCACTGTACTAATAGTGGCAGACTCGCAGGTAAAAAAATATTACAATAAATACCAGTATTTCTCCATATAATGGAGGTTTTCAATTCATATTAACCTCTGTAAAGTGACGTTTCCAGTGGAATTAGGCGCTATTAATATAATAATTACACGACGTTATGATTATGGTCGCCAGGACCAGCTGTTGAAATATTAATGTTAGCTGGCGGTACTAAGGAAATTATATTTTAATTTTCGAAAAATATAATTTAAAATATTAGCAGCTAGCTGGGCATGACATTTGAACTAATCCTCTTGACTGCCAGAGTTTATCTTCATGTTCCCCATAATTAGCAATAAAAAGTCCCCGAATAAAACCTCAACCATTACAGACCATAAGCGCAAATTACGAAAGATTGGACCTTTGAGTATTCCCCAATATATTACATTATATAATTGGCTCTTAATGGCGCGTATTTCCGAAGCAGTGCGAATCCGTTTTGTGGGTTTAAACAGTATCTCAAGATTCTTAATCGAAACCGAAGATTCATCAACATCCAGTCATGTATTATCTGGCGGTGCTAATATCCACACAGGAAGAAGGAACCATTTCCCAGGGGATCAAGTCCCATTAGTAGAATCTTTTAAGGAAAACGTTGGTGATATGAATAGTTCCGAATTGTCCAATTCAATAGCGGAGGATAGTGAAGCTGATCTTATTCTTTCGGGTGAAAAGACGTTGTTAACCATTTCATTCACCACGTAGCGCACTAGAAACAATTTCTATATAAATGAAAAGGAAAATAGAATAGTTTTTGCTTATGAATCTGTCTTGTAATTCGGGTATTTGCTGTATCCACCGGCAAATGGGAAAATGCGCGAAAGCTCATCGTCTGTATTAGGAAAAGAAAATTTATGACGGCAAAATTCAATATACTCATCTCCATATTTTTGATCAAGAAAGTGAAGATGGGTCTAACTCCTGAGCAGCAGAAGAAGATAGTAAGTAGAATACTATGAGCTGTATATTGGAACTTGAACTAACGATCAAAACTAGGATGATAATAGAAGAAAAGCTTTGGAAAGATTGAAGCAAAAGGGTTTCACCACAAATCATATTACAAATAGAATTTCGAAACCAGATGGAAACCAAGATAGGTCATCCTCAATATCTGGTTTAAAGCTAACAGATGAACAAAAGAAGAAGATAGAAGCAAATAGACAAAAAGCATTAGAGAAAATCAAACAACAACAACAAAATTTTAGAAATGCATCAACTAATGAAAATCCATCATTAGTAAGAGAAGTATCAAATCCAACAGGTTCAACGGTTCCAACTAAATCATTTGATAAAATACGACCATCTATTCAAAAATCATCGTATATTGATTATGATCTATCCACAATGAAAGATTCTAAAGGTGGATTCATTTCAGATGATCCAAGTACAAGTAATAAGCAAGAAAAAACATTTGATGAATGGAAAGAAGAACAAAGAATCGTAAGAGATTTACCCCCACCAATAGATATTAAAAATGCACCAAAATGTCAAGAATGTGGATCGTTTGAATTGAATCAAAAAATTTATGAAACTTTTAATGTTAAGGTTTGTAAAAGATGTGAACGTGAAAAACCTGAAAAATATTCATTATTAACAAAGACTGAATGTCGTGAAGATTATTTTTTAACAGATCCTGAATTACGTGATGAATCAATTTTACCACATTTAGAAAAACCAAATCCACATGGAACTTATAATAGAATGCAATTGTATTTAAGATTACAAGTTGAAGAATTTGCATTTAAGAAATGGGGTGGTGAAGAAGGTCTTGATTCTGAATGGCAACGTCGTGAAGAGTTTAAAGTTAAAAGAAGAGATAAGAAATATGAAGCTAAAATGAAGGAGATGCGAAAGAAAACAAGAGCTGAAGAATATAATAGAAGATTACGTGAGGGTAAATTCAATGAACATAAACATGATTGGTCTGCATCATTAGCCGGAGGTACAAACGAAGATGGACTCCCCGTGGTCAAGAGAAGATGTATAGATTGTGGTTTCGAGCTGGAAGAAGTTGTGATATAGGTCCCATGTTCCAGCTACCAGGGTTTAGATACGAACAGAATAAAATGAAACGTTACGATTGCTTAATTTGTTCGTAATACAAAGGGGTTTTTTTTTTTAATTTTCCCTTAGACTCAAATTCCTGTTGTCGTTTTTAATTCCTGTGTTGATATTTTTCCCTGATAAGCAATAAAAAAACCATTGTCGCGATGAAAAATTGGTAAACAAATGAAAGCAGAAATCAGAAATCAGAAATCAGAAATTTGAACAACAACAAACTTGTAAACCAAGGCGTAATTTACACAAGGGGGCCAGTGTTATAAATACCAACGAGCGCCTTCGCTTGATCTTGAACATCTTTCACAACTCTTTATCATCCAAGAAACTTTTTACCTTTCCACTACCAAGTACATTTACACACCTTTCGTCTACTGCTGCTGCTTGATCTGCTGCTTTCTTTGTTTTTGACTCTATAATCATCAACATCATCACCAACATGTCAGAAAATCATACTGGATCAGGTCCTTTCAATGATGTTGTTACTCAACAATTATTCTCCATCTCTTCAAGAAGAGCATCTGTTCATTCAAATGCTATTGGTGCAGGTAATATTATGGAATTGTTTCGTCCAAATGATTCTATCTCAACATTCCCAAAAGATGATGAAGATAATGATAATGATATTGATGAGGATCATATTCCTTCTCATGATCAAATAAATTCACATTATGGTTCTACAAATCATTCGCATGGTTTAAAACCAACTTTATCACAACATTTAAGAAATCCTGTTAATACTGCAAATGAACAACAATCTTTAATAGATAATGATATTATTAGTTCATTTCCTGCAAGACGTACTTCATTATCTACATTGAAAAAAATTAAATCACATAGTACAATTAAACATGTTATTAGTCATGGAGTAATTCCAGAAATTGAAACATCATTAAATAATGAAGTTAAAATTTTGGGTAAATATTCAATTCCTTTAATTATTACATTTTTATTACAATATTCATTAAATGTTGCATCTGTTTTCAGTGTTGGAAGAATTGGTAAGACTGAATTAGCTGCTGTTTCATTAGCTGGTATGACTGCTAATATTACAGGATATTGTCTTTTCCAAGGTACTTCAACTTCATTAGATACATTATGTGCACAAGCTTATGGTAGAAAAGATTATAAATTAGTTGGATTACATTTTCTTAGATGTACATATTTTCTATTATTATTATTTATACCTGTTGCATTTATTTGGATTTTTTTATCAAAACCAATTTTATTATTATTAGTTGATGATATAAAATTAATTGAATTAGCATCAATTTATTTAAGTATTTTAGCAATTGGATTACCTGGATTTATTTTTTTCGAAAATGGTAAACATTTTTTACAAAGTCAAAATATTTTCCATGCTTCAACTTATGTTATTTTAATTGCAGCACCTTTTAATGCAATATTAAATTATTTATTAGTTTGGGATGAACGTATTGGATTTGGATTTATTGGTGCACCAATTGCAATTGTTATAACAAATTATTTAATGGCAATTTTATTATTTATTTATACAATTAAAATTGATGGTTATCAATGTTGGTGTGGATTTACAAAAGAAGGTTTTAAAAATTGGAATAAAATGTTAATTTTATCATATAATGGATGTATTGGAGTTTTAAGTGAATGGTTAGCATTTGAAATAATTACATTATCTGCTGCTAAATTTGGTACAGTTGTATTAGCATCACAAAGTGTTATTGCAACAATTTGTGTTTTATTATATCAAATTCCATTTGCAATTAGTATTGCAGCTTCAACAAGAATTGCAAATTTTATTGGAGCAGCTTCTACAAAATCTTTAATTGTTTCAACAAATGCAGCATTAATTACATCAATTATATTTGGAATTGTAAATGGTTTAATTTTAACAATTTTTAGAATTCAAATTGTTGAATTATTTAGTTCAGATCCTGAAGTTATTAAATTAGCTTCCAAAATAATTCCATTAGGTGCAGCATATCAAGTTAATGATTCACTTGCAGCAGTTAGTGGAGGTATATTAAGAGGACAAGGACGTCAAAAATTAGCAGCATTATTAAGTTTAATTGCATATTATTTAATTGCATTACCAATTGGATTTAGTTTAGCATTTGGATTAGATATGAAATTATATGGATTATGGTGTGGATTATGTATTGCATTATTTTTAGTTTCAATTTTACAAACTTTGAGTGTTTTAAAAAGTGATTGGGATGGAATTATTGATGAAAGTATTAAAGATGCATTAAATGAAACTAATTATGTTAATGATGATGAAATTAATGAAGTTAGATCAATAATTTCTCATGGAATTCAAGAAGAAGCGTGAGTTAATAAAAAACAAAAACCAAAAAAAAAAGAAAACAATCATCAAGAATATTTGAAAATTAGAACAAAGAAGTATTACATGAGACGTTACAAGAGTGGAATTAATTGGAAGTTGTTATTGAAATATTATATATCACATATACAGAATTTATATCACATATACAGAATTTTGATATTTGTTGAGGGAAAGAAGATTATCAGGTTGTTTAGATATACCCTATTTATATACATTATGGAAATTATTTATTCGTAGGATTATAAGCTGATATTTCTTTGATAATTTACATATTATTATAAACCCAAAACCGTGTACTAGTGAAAAGTATAAATTTATATAATCCACTAACAAAAAAAAAAAACACAAAAAAATAGAAAAAACAACAAAACCGTGTAATGCACAAACTAACAATGGAAATACAAAGATGTATTGATATATGGAAATAAATAATGGAAATAGATAAATTTCTGAACTGAATGGTATCAAGATAAACTGACAAATAATCAAGAGGATATGACAATGATATGACAATGATATGACAATTATATCACGATTATAATTGATCAACAGGCGTCAATGGAGGTGAAACACCATCTCCCATACATCCAATGATTCCCTTCATCTTCATCTTTGCCGGATCCAAGATATTCATTCCCTGGATTCCCTGGATTCCCTGAACACCTTGGACACTTGGGACTCCCTTCATACCACTTGTAAACTTATTTTTCATAATTTGAATACCCGCTGGACTTCCCCTTCTTGAACTCGGAGGTGTTGGTAAAGATGGTTTTTTCATTGGTGAGTTATTATTAATTGAAGTGATTGAAGTGATTATTGAATTTGGGGAGTTCATACCATTATATGATGATGACATTATTGAGTTTTTCGAAGGTGTTGTATAGATTGAAGTTGAAGATGATGATGATGGGGATGATGAATATGATGATGGGGATGAAGTGGAATTGGATGTTGATGTTGATGTTGTGGATGTGGAATTGGATGGATTTAATTGACAAGATTCTGATTTTATCATTGATGTGATTATTGAAGTGTAAAAATTTTTAATAATTGGACAAGTTGTGAAATAATAATTTAAAAGAGATTCAGATAATGATAAAATTTTATCAATTATTAAATTTTCATAATAATTATATTGAATTGATGATAATAAATTTGGTATTAATAAATCTGATTTTAAATTTGTATTATAAAAATGATTTATAATGTTTAAGATAATTTTTGATAATTGAGCAGGATGTAATTCAATTAATTTAAATTCAAATAAAACAATTTCTGATAAGAATTTTTTCAAATTTATAACATCAGATTTAAATTTAAATTCAAAAAATAATGAAGAATTTTTATCAAGATTTTGTTGTTGTTGTTGTTGTTGTTGAAATTCATCAAATTGAATTAAATTATTTTCATAAAAATTTAATAACCAATTATTTAATTGTGGTTCAGTAATATCCCAATTTAGGGTATTTAATATATGTCTTTCCATTTGAATAATCATATTTTCATCAAATATTAAGGATGATGATGAAGAAGAAGAAGAAGAAGAAGATGATGAATCATTTGTACCACATAATTGAGCTAATTCAGATAATCTTGGAATTCTTGATCTTGGATTTGGACCATTAAATCTTCCACCAGTTGGTACATTTGTATTATTAATGATATGATTACAACCACCATAAATTTTGGCACTTAACCAAAGACAAGTTACAAGAACTAATTGAACTTGATCTTTTAAAACAATTCTTTTTGAACAATAACGATCAAAAATTCTAATTGATTGATGGAAAATACCCATTGTAACTTTTGTTTTAATTGAAATTTTTAATAAAAATTCTAAAAAAGAATTTCTTAAATATGGTTTTAATTCAGGTTGTTGATAAATTAATGATAAATCAGGTTTATAAATAATTGCAGATTCATATAAAGAATTTGATAATTCATCTTTATAATCATCTAAAAAATTTTTATGAGCTAATAATTCATTTGAAGATAATTGGAAAGGGTATGGTTTTTGCTTTGCTGTAACTCTTAAACCTAATGACATTGTGGTGATATTAGTGTATTAACTAGTTTATTGTAATGAATGACTATAATAGTTGGTTAATGAATGTGTAGCGAATGGAGATGGATGATGGATGTAATGAATGTAATGGAATG
>JAKTWW010000242.1:40977-55689 GCA_030582255.1 Hansenula subpelliculosa
ATTGCATTTATTATGCATTTATTTATTATTCGTTGAGAATGAGTGAGAATGGACATCGAAGGTACGTTTGGAAACACGAAAATTGGAAGGGATGATAGAATAGAATAGTAATGGAATAGTAACTAATAGAGAGTAGAGTAGACTAGTAGATGACTAGTAGACTAGTAAGTGTAGTGTAATAGAGTAGAGTAGAGTAATACACTATCACTCTCCCATTGTCTTGTCTACGCGTTGAATGTGAATGTGAATGTGAATGTGTTAAGGCGGTGGAGATGGACAGGAACAGAACACAACGAGATTATCTCAGATCTGAAGAGACTGGTGGATGTGATTGTGGAAGTGCCAGTGGGCGTTATCATTGGGAATGCCCCATTCCTATTACTATTCCTCTTCACATTCACACAACATTCTCAATTATAAATTATAAATTCTCTGGATACTTCATTGTATAGCCCAGTCCACACTATATAAACACATCGAACCAACAGGAACCAACACAGGAACCAACACAGGAACAATCTCTAGTCCATCTCTGGTCCATCTCTAATTGACACATCAAGCAGATCCTCAACATCTGAGATCTCATATCATCCAAACAGAGTAAATAGAGTAATCCAATATGGCAATATTCACAACCATATACTTCTATCCAATTATTCAATTATTCAATCCAATTATTCAATAACCACAATTCGCGAATTCTTTGTTTACAAAATTGAAGCGCGTTTTGCAATTAAACAACTCGTGTCTCGTTGACGACAAAGTGTGCAAAGCCAGAGACACTACGCTGTTTGCCAGCCATCAGTGGGATACCATATATCGTGGAGCGTTGAGACTGCGATACACTGGGATACACTGAGAGAACCATCCATCAGAGTACACGGTCATTTGGTTGTCGAAAATGGGTTTGCTTTGGGGGAACTCAAATGAGTATCAAACAGGAAATATTGGTATGTAAAACTTCAAAAGATAAACCAACCCCAGGTCTTGATTATAATATTAACATTGATCCATAGCTCAACCACCTCCAACACCAGGATTAGCATCATGGGCATTCAAATCGTTATTCAATAGACAAACTCCATCTTCAAAATATGCTTCATTACAACAACAACAACAACAACAAGGAGCAAAAAAATCATTGAAAACACCAAGAAGAATACCATCTTATTTTAATGATGATACAATGTTATCAATGTCTGGTGAAAGAAAGAGAAACGTAGCATGGGGCGGTGAAGATTTTAAAATTAGAAGTCGTTCTTCAAGTGTTTCTGAAAATCAAAAAAATCCAATCTTGAATATGAAAAAAAAACATTTCATTAATGATGATGGTTCAATTCATAATAATTATGATATAAATGATTTTTATAAAAAAATGGAATTATTACCAGATGAAAATGATGATACTGGGAAATATAATGAATTTTTTTCAAAACAAAATGGACAAAATAAATCAAGGATTTCAAATAAAACATTAGATTATTTACAAAATGAACCAAATAAATCAAGAAATTCAAATACAACATTAGATTATCTTAAGAATGAAAAATATGGGAAAAGTTCTTTACCTAAAACTTATCCTGGTAAATATCCAAGTCCTTATACATCATTAAAAGATGGTGATGACAATGATGATGATCTTGATAATGATGTTTTATTAAGTTCTTCTGCTATAAAGAATCTTAAACAAGCTAAATCAAATACAAAATTAAATGAATTTTTGAAAAATCAAAATGAAAATGATGATATTACAATACAAAATAGTATACCAAGAAGAGGAACCAACAAAACAACAAGGAAAACATCATCACAAAAAACAATTCCCAATAATTTAAATCATAATATAGAGAATCAAAGAAAAATTAGAAATGAAGAACAATTATTATTAGATTCAATGGATCAAAATATATTGGAATTAGATAATATAACACATCATATCAATTCAATAAAATTGAATAATAATAGTAATAATAATAATAACAGTAATAATAAACAACTGGAATACAAATATTTGGAAATTAGACAAGAATTAATTAATGAATTGAAAAAAAGTAAAAAACTTTATGATTCTTATTATCAATTTGTTGAAAAATATAAAATTTTAAAACAAAAATTTAATTCCATTAATTCCAAAAAAACAAATGATTCAATTATTAAATCATTAGAAAATGAAATATATAATCTTAAATCTAAAAATAAATTATTAAATGAAAAAATAAATGATAAAAATTTATTTTTTAATGAAAATGATTCCAAAAAAATAAATGATTTGAAAAAAAATTTACAAAATTCTTCAAATTTTGAAATAACATTAAGAAGAAAAATTAAATATTTAGAAGATAAAATTGAAAATGATGAAATTAATTTTAAAAATGAAAGATTTCAATTAAATGAAAAAATTTTCATGTTAGAAATGAGTAAAAAAGATGATTTAGAAATTTATAAATTAAATCTTGAAAAAGCAAATGATCGTATAAAAGAATTGGAGTTAAAATTAAAATCATCATCATCATCATCATCTTTAAATCGGTTTGAAAAAAGAAATCCAAGTATAATACCAGAATATACAATCAATTTGGCAAATAAATATAATGAAGAAAATTCTCCATATAATGATAATGATAATGATACAATTAATTTATTACAGAAAAAATATCCAAATAGGAAAATTCAATCAACTTCAATTGAGAAATCATCACCAGAGAAAAGGTATAGTACAGGAAATTTAAATTTATCAAATAAATTCCCTAAAAGATCATTTACTACAACTCCAATTAAAGATGATCATCACCATCATGATCACCATCACTCAGATGATGATTTATTTAAAGGATTTACGAAATATGATAAAAAAATTGATAATTTTCATTCAATAAATGATGATTTCATCTCAAGGACCAAAAATCCAGAGATTTTTCCACAAAATCGTTCAAATTCATTAAGGGGAACAAATACAAGATCAATTTTTAAAAAAAATGATTTGAATGATATGAATGATTTTAATGATACTAAAAATAAAAGATATTCAAATCCTATTATATCGGATCTTTCATTAAATAGTTCTGAAATATTTAAATAAGTTTTAATAAAAGGGATATAAGGTGTTTAATGTTTAGTGTTTAATGTTTATTGTTTATTGTTTATTGTTTAATAAATAGGTTATGATTGGACTAAAACAATTCTGAAAAATGTATTGTATTAATTATATATTTATATATTTATATATATTTATATATATTTCTAATGCTTTTGATAATTAAAAATTATCGCGAAAGTTTCGCGAAATGTGAGGAATTCGCGAAAAAAACAAAAAATTACGATTTGAAAATGAGCGACAATGCTGAGTTGATTGAGTATTTAATTATATTGAGATATAAGTTTGATAAGATATTAAGAACCCCATTGCGGAAACCACTGTCCTTCCATTTCAATAAGCAATATAATTATTTTTCAATATTAGAATATACTAATCATCATAGAGAATAAAAAATCTGGACTAAATATAATTCTTAATTATGAGTGAAATATCATCAGCTAAAGCTGCATCTCCATTACCACCTTCATCATCTACAACAACTCCAATAATACAACAAAATACAATAGAATCAAATTTAAATTTAAAAAATGGTAAAAATACATTATCTAAAAGAATTGAAGTTGAAAATTTAGCAAAAGAATTTCAAAAAAAATTAGGTTCAAATTGGGATAAATATCAAACAACAATTAGTGCTTTTTTAGTTGGTAAATTATCAAGAAATGAATTAACTAATGTATTATCTAATTTATTAATTGATTCTAAAATGGTTAGAATGCATAATCAATTATTATTAGCAAATTTAGCAAATTCATTAAGAGATGGTCCAATTACTGCATCTGCAAATTCAGGTTTTGGTAATTCAAATTCAAATAAACGTAAAAGAGAAAATCGTGTAAAACCTTCTTCACAATATGAAAAATTGAAAAAAGATATAATGGGATTACCAATTAGAGAAAGACGTCGTATAAAATCAATTACAAGAGATTCTGGTAAAAGATCAATGGCAAATTCTGCTTTAACTTTAACAAGACAATCTTTATTACCTAAAATTCCATATACTTCTGATAAAGAAAAACAAATTACTGGTAATACAATTGAATGGACCCAGGATATAAGTCATGGTATACAAACTTTATTATCAACTGAAACTTTTTCATTACCAGATAATGAAAATTTAAAAAATAGAATGTTGGGTATTGCAAGAGAACATGGTTTAACTGGTAATATTGATAAAAATGTTGTTGATTTAACTTATATTGGATTAGAAAATTATTTAAAAAATATAATTGAACAAGCTATTGACACTGTTCGTTATAGGAAACATAAATATTCTTCAGAAGATATATTAGAATCTACAACAACAACAACAACAATTTCATCGAAAAAACCTTCAATTAAAAAACAAAAAAAAATTATATTAACAAATGAAGATATGGTTGATACATTTAATTTATTCCCATATTTAGTTGAACCAAGTGGTCCTATTTATAGATTACATTCAGTTCAATTAAATGATGATTGTCATATTGATGAAAAAACTTCAATAGATTCAATTTTAAAACCAAAACATGATTTCCCTAAAACAACAACAACATCATCATCATTATCTCATAATCAATCACCTATTTTAAAATCACCACCACCACCACCACAACAACAACAACAACAACAGCAACAACAATCTACAGATTTTAAATTGAAAATAGAGAATGGTGTTACAGAAAACACTTCATCATCCAAAGAAAAAGATACAGAAAATGGAACAGAAAATGGAACACAAAATGGAACACAGAAAGACACACAAAATGGAACACAAAATGAAACACCAAGTAAAATTTCAAATGGAACACCAAACGGAACACCAAACGGAACACCAAATACAAATGGAACAAGTACACCAATTACTAAACCTGGATTAAATGGTACTACTATACTACCAAATGGTCAATCATCAACAAATAGTCCTGAATTGAAGAATACAAATGTTGGGACAAAAGATGAATTGAATTGGTTAATTTATGATATATTATCCACTCATTAATTGATGGGGTGTGGTTTAATTGGTATTTCTAGTGTTATGGTGATATGATTTTGATGTATATAATGAAATAATTGTACTCTTTTTTTTTCCTTTTTTTTGCTTTTTTTCTGTGTTTAATGTGTTATAGTTTAAGATTGTGTAATCACTACGTATTTATATAATATTGATGTAAATTAATTATGATCATGTGAATTCATTATTTAAAAATTGGTGAACTATAAACTCTTTTAGTAGGTACCGCATCAACTTGATTTATGAAATTGGCAATTTCAAGCAATTTTTCATCTTCTTTTAAATTTTCAACATTATTTGATAAATTAACTAATGTTAATGTTTTAGTATTTGCATATAAACAATGAATTAATTGATACATTGGAGATTCTGCAAATTCTGAAGTTGAAAATTTATTATCTTTTATTTTACTCACTGCATGTAAAATTAAATCTGTTGATTTTATTTGTGATAAATTGATTAAATAAGTTGATGCAATAAATGATTTCTGAGGATTTGTTCCTGAAACAATTAGTTTAATTAATGTTGATGCATCTGATGGTGGTTCAATATGAGAAATATCAGATAATGATTCAATAGATTTAGCATCGGTCTGAACAGATCGATTCTCAAGTTTAACATTTGATTGGGTACCTGTTAATAAATCAACAACACCTTCTGTTGTAATGGATAAGTACTGAATTGTATATTTGAATACCCATTGTTTTGATTTATATTTATCCTCTCTTTGTATCAAATTATTGAGTGTAGTTCTTAATAATTCTTGTATTAATGTATTGTCTTCAAACCCAGTCATGATGATTGAAACATTTGCTCCATTTAAATTATTTTCGCTCAAACATACAATTTCATCACAAACTTCTTGATCTTTAAACTCTTCAGTGAAAACTTTATCAAATGCATAATACTTCTTATCATCGAGTATCAAGTTTTGTTTTCCATCTTCATCTTGTTGATTAATGTTAAAGGATAATTTATTAGAAGTTTCATGATCCAATATTCTTGTATATACCCTTAGTTTATTTGTAAGTTCTTGAATGGAATTCTGTATTCTTCTTCTAAGTTTCCTTTCTTTATCGATTTTGTGATGCGATTCATTATATAATGCAGTGACACTTTCATGTTCATGATTAATATTTGATAATTCTTGATCAATATTAGAATCTTTTAATTCTAATTCCTGGACTTGTTTCTCCAATTCATTGAATTCATCATTATATGTGCTTTGTAACTTTAAATGTTGTTGCATTTGATTATCAAACTCTTTCTTTTCATTATCAACTCCCATAATTTTAGATTCTAATTCTTTGACTTTAATTTTCAAACCATCGATAAAATTAGACTTTTCTTCAAACTTCTTGGCTAATTCATCACCTTTAGATTCCTCTTTGGTAACAATCTTTTCCAGCTCTTTTTCAAGATGTTCTCTTTCTTTATCCAATCTTTCCTTTGTTGCTTGTTTCAATGAATTCAATGTTAATGATACATGATTGGATTCTTCTTCAAGTTTTGCAATTTCTTTTACTGCTTCATCATCCTTGTAAGCTTGAGCATTTTGTAATTCTTGATTCAACATTCCTTTGAATTCATCCAATTCTCGTATCATAAGATTTTGTTGTTCTTTGAGTTTGACGGTGTTCATTTGTTCTTCATGAGCGATGGTTTTTTCCACATTTTTTTGCAGTGTTTGAATTTTATCTTCCATATGTATAATATTCACTTCAGCATCGTCAATTTTCGATTTAAGATCAAAAGTATTCCTAGCAAAAGAATTTTTGGATTTAGTTAATTCTTCCATTTTTCGTTTTGATTCATTAATTTGTCTATTTAATTCTTCCAGTTTCTCTCTTTGAACGTCAACATATTTTTCAAATCTTTGTTCCAATTCTTCCTGTTTCTTTATAGCGGCCGGATCTTTGAATGAAGTTGAATCGAAAATATTACTCTTTCTATTTGATTTTTCTGGTTTTCTTGATTGTAATTCAGATCCAGCTAATGATAAGCCTCGTACCTTCAGCATAGTCTCGGAACTTATATGGCTGGTTGGAATACTAGTTTTGGGTACTCTCTGCTTTCTCGTATCCATCTTCAATGTAGGCCTTTGAGGTTCTGTGTTTATTGTATTGTTTTTGGAAAATTTTGGGGAATTGATGACTTCTGTTATGTTACTTAGTGCTTTTCTATTTTTAACAGGTGGTGATCCATGATTTGACCTATTGTTTGGTAAAGGAAGCTTGGACATAATGAAAGGTAGATGTATAGAATGGGTTCAATTTTTTTCTTGCACCAAGTATGTTTTTTTTTTGACTGGTAATATCAAACAACCATGAAACAACTAAAAAATGGGAATGTGAGCGGCAAATGAGGGTGAAGTTGCGGTGAAAATTGGGTATCTATGGCTATTAATCCGAGCTAGAGATAGAATTTAGCCAGCAATCCACAATAAACGATCTCCTGGGCTGGTTATTCTGAGGATTCTTTGAAGTTTGATGGTTTTTAGGCACTATGGTTTTCTTATGTTTTTGTTTACATTTTGAATTCGTGCTTCAAATTTTGGAAACGCGCCACAAAATCAGATTATGTAATTCCCCTTTTAAATGTCACTATGACAACCAATAAAAAGATAATAGAGAGAACGAAGGGCTGAACAGTTCAAAAAATGGGTTGTTTCAACGTGAAGATCATGATTCGTAGCCAATTACAACACACAATGACTTTTCCAAGGAATTGTTTGATTCTCAAACCGTTTGTGCTAACTGTTGTTGAGCTGTTGTGGTTTAAATCGAGTTTATCGGACCTCAGCTCTTGAGATAGTCGAATTTAACGGAAGACCGAGCGGGAAAGCTAACTAATACAACTAAAACTCCTTTTTTGAGCTAAGATGTTTGGCTATTCTGTTCTTAAAAGTCAGAGGTGTGTTTGGATTGGAAGATCTTTTTGGTGAGCTTCAACTATATAACAGAATTAATGAAAGATTCCATCTTGTGATATACGATAGTCCGATCCCGGGACAGTTGGAAGCGAACAATTACATCTTCACGAATTAACAAATGTACAAGTGATCTTTTATTGGTTATCAACCGTTTATATACTAGTGATTGTATTTTTTTGTTGAAATGAACTATTATTTTCTGTAATCAATTTTGATTTGATTTTGTGTAAAATTCTGAAACATTTCCTTTGAGTATGGTAATTGGTTGATTAAGACTGAGCAGACCTATCAGTTTCAACTAAACCAGCAATTACAAGTGCACTACACTCATGAAAAATCAGAAGATTGTAAATTACGAGTCATAGCAGGTAAAGCAACTCGAATTCCATCAATTTCCTTGGTCATTTTGATCTGACAACCTAATCTTGAAGTTTCTGTAAGACCAAAAGCTAAATCCAACATATCATTTTCATCATCATCAGGTTCTGGTATTTCATCATAAAATTCTGGATCAACAATAACATGACAAGTTGAACAAGCACATGAACCACCACAAGCACCTTCCATATCCAAATTATGAGCTTGAGCGATATCTAAAATGGTATCACCTTCAGCGACTTCATATTCTAATTGTTCTCCTTCTTTAGTAATGAACGTTATATGTAACTCTTCACCAGGATTTGGTTTATGTATGTGACCATGATATTGAACTTTTGAAGTGTTGAAATTTCTAATATGTGAAGAACTATTGGCCAATAGGTTTGGTTGGATCAATGAACGATTTACCTTTGAAGAATGCCAAAGAGATTCTTTCAAAAGCGGCACTCTGCTGATACGACCTAAATTTCTCATGAACATTTTGTAATAATGCTAAAAATAATCAGTTTCCACTTAAATAATAAGAATTAACACTGCTTAAATAGTGTGTGCTTGATAAGCAGCTCCAATTTTTTTTTTCGATATGATTCAAGTTTCGGTCCGGGTCATTTTTTGGGGAAATCCGGGACACAGTATCACATGACACTCTGTGGCCGGATTTAAATCTTAGTGGTGATTTGGTGGCATCATTTTTGTACTGATTAAGGGTATAAAACCAGTTATCAATCAATTGCTTCTCCAGATTTCAAGAGATAAACAGAGATATCCAAGGAAAAGTGAATATGTCAAACGCAGGTTTAATAGACTCAGCCAATACTGACTTATTCAATACCTATGAGACTGATTACCAAGTGTCTTATAATGAAGCACAACAAAAGTTGACACAAATTCGTGATTTAGATGGTGGTATGTAATAATCCAACATGAGTTATATGTCGAGATCTTCGTTCTAACACTTATATGATATAGAACCACGCAGAGATGCTATGAAGTCTGTGGAGAAGGCTACTGATGAATGTATTGAAATAGTGAGTGGATTTTGTCAATATCCTTTCATTTGGGGGGGAAAAAAAAATACTAACAATTATAGCTTGACCAATTAGCAATTGAAGTACAAAATATACAGTCCGGTGCTAGATCTTCATACAATGCTAAAATTAGATCTTATCGTTCAGATGTTGAAAAAACTAAAAAAGAATTGAAAAAGCTGATGGATGATGAAGATCGTAGACAATTATTTGGCTCCAAAAATTATGGCCGTGATGAACAACGTTCTCAATTACTACAATCAAATGCTGCATTAGAAAGAACATCTGGTAGATTAAGAGATTCTTCAAGAATTGCAAATGAAACTGAACAAATTGGGTCCAATATAATGTTGGATTTACGCAGTCAAAGAGAACAATTAAATAATTCAAGAAATACATTATTTGAAGCTGATGGTTATGTTGATAAAAGTATACAAACCTTGAAAAGTATGACAAGAAGAATGGCAACCAATAAGATTATAACTTATGCTATTATTGCTGTTTTAATTCTATTGATTTTTTTGGTTATTGCAAGTAAATTTTGGTGAATAACTTTGGTAATTATTTGCTAGCTTAGATTCATGATGGTGATTTAATGTGTGAAGGTATATAGTGTATAATTTATTTTCTTTTGGTATGTCAGTTTTTGTATTATTCCTTAAAGTTTTGATTGAAAGAGATAGGTCTGTTTTTGTGTTAATTATTACTTAGTATCGACCAAGAGAAAGTAAGAAAGATTACTAGACGTTAATCGATCATTGAATAACCCAAGCATAATAACGAATTGATCCCAAACGTGTGTATATTTTCATTCTTACTAGGTCTAAAATCTTGATGATATTTGTCGATGATCAAGCACTGTAAAACTTTATGAAAGAAATTTTCTTCGCATCATACTTTAGCTACTTAATCAACGACACGGTTTATACAATTTATTTCCAAATTATATCAGCCCATTATATCTGCAAAAAAAAATATGTTTTACAACTTTCCTCTAGGGCCTGATAATTAGAAAGGTTCCAGATAACTACCCGAAAAAGTCGACTAAAACTTTGAGGGGTCACTGCATATTATAAATATTATATAATTAATTAATTAATCAATTCAAAAATTTCAAATTATAATATTAATATATTTAACTAATACCTTTATCAGACATTCCTATTCTTTTTTTTTGCAAGTGTTTCAATTGGTGCTATAATGATACAAGAGTAAAGCTTAAACATAATTGGATGGAAAGATTGAGGTCTTCCAAGTGCTCTCATCAGTGAATTGTCGATATAAAAGACATGAAGGAAGTTAAGCATATACATGTACAGGATTACATTTCAAACGTTAGCAAACATGTACTCATCATAGCAAAATGTATAGAATATTTATCAAGAACTTCCGCCTCATCACTTCATCAATTTCAAGAATGTGCTTCGAATTCATCACTAGAGATTTGATCTTCATCAACATCATCACCATTAGTATGGAAATTACTAATTGCCTTTTGAATTTGTTCAATCAAATGTTTCTCATTATCATCTTCATCACTACCATATCCACTCTTTGTGGATCCAACATCACCATCACCTGCAGCTGTACCTCTACTTGTGACTCTTGATAATGCAGCACTTGAGCTTAATGACTTATGATTATGTTGGAATGTACTTGCCAATGCGCTCGTTTCTTCTTCACTTAATTCTAATAAATCGGCAGTTAAACCTAACAATGACTTGGAAGAACGACGTCTTTGTAGTTTTCCAGGTAATGGGCCTTGTTTTGGGAAGTAACTAGTTTCTTGATTTGCAGAATCTGGTTGAGAATTGGGAGTAGTTGTACCTGGTGTTTTGACTTTATACTTCTTACTCATTGAAGTTCCTGTATCATGAATCATTTTACAAACCAAACCAGTCCAACCTGTTTGATGCATAGCACCACAACCACGTCCCGTATCACCATCAAAATATTCATAAAATGGAATACAATCACTAAAATTTGGATCTTTACTGAAAATTGTATCTTCACCATTACAAGGTCTCAATTCAGTTTCTTCATCAATAGTGAATGTTTTGATGACCCTATGTTGGATCTCTTCTGCAACTTGTGCTAAGTTTAAGAAATTACCTGAACCTGTTGGACATTCAACTTTCAGTTCAGGACCATAGTACAAGAAAAACCTTTGTAATGATTCCACAATTAAAAAAGTTGTAGCTAACCATAAAGCACCACGCCATGATGAATTACCACCAAATAATCCAGTATCTGATTCACCCGGTAAATAAGCAACACTATATTCTTGACCATGAACATTCATTGAAAAAGGATGATCCTTATGATATTTTGATAATGAACGGATACCAAATGGTGATAAAAATTCATCTTCATCTAACATTCTTTGTAAAATTGCAACCAAACGATCTTTATTAACTAATGCTAATAATAACCTTTCACCCACACCTTTTGCTTTCATACTTGCAATATTTCTATCTGCAATACCAGATCTTTTTTCAATAAACCATTCCAATCTTTTCTTGAAACTTGGAAATTTTTCTAATAATTGAGGTTCAAGAGTTAATGAAGCATATAATGGAATTAAACCAACTAATGATCTGATTGGTAATTGTTGTTTATAACCACCATCCCATGAAATAGCATCATAATAAAATTGATCTTCATCATTCCATAATGATTGAACATGTGGTTCTTTACAATCTTTTGAAGCACCACTAAAAGTCATTGCATCTGAAATCAATAAGAAATGTTCAAAAAATTTAGAAGCAATATCTTCATAAACTGATCTTTTCTTTGCTAACTCTAATGCAATATTCAACATTTGTAAACTGAAAAAGGCCATCCAACCAGTTGAATCCGCCTGTTCTAATATACCACCAGTAGGTAAAGGTTCTGATCTATTAAAGATACCAATATTATCTAACCCTAAAAACCCACCTTCAAAGACATTATTACCATCATGATCTTTTCTATTAACCCACCAAGTAAAATTTAATAATAATTTTTGGAAAACACGTTCAAGAAAATCATCATCTGTTCGTCCATACATTTTTCTTTCCATTTTGTACACTCTGTAGGTAGCCCATGCATGTACTGGAGGGTTAACATCACTAAAGTTCCATTCATAAGCTGGAATTTGACCATTTGGATGCATATACCATTCTCTTGTTAATAAATCCAATTGTTTTTTCGCAAAATCTGGATCAATTAATGCAATTGGAATACAATGAAATGCAGTATCCCATGATGCGAAAAAATTATACTCAAACTTATCTGGTAGTGATAATATATCATCAATGTACATATGTTTCCATTCTTTATTTCTTCCATTAGCACGATTTGGAGCAGGTCGAGGTTCAATTGGATCACCATTATACCATTCTTCTTGAATAAATAAATAAAATTGTTTTGTCCATAACATACCTGCAAAACCTTGACGTTGGATTTGACGTAATTCATCAGAAATTGGTAATGGAGTAATTCTCCAATAGAAATTATCTGCTTCACCTTCCCTACGACTGAAAACGTTATCAAATTCTTCTTCATCAAATACACCAATTTCTTTCTTTGTAAACTTATAACGAACTGTGACATAGTCTCCTGCTGGAACACCTCCATCTTCATCAAATGAAAACCATGCAGCTGCTTTTGTACCTGTTTCCTTTGGGTTAACAACATCATCTTTTTCATTAACAATATATTCATGGAATGCATCTTTTGTATATTCAGAACAATTCTTTTGACCATAAAGTTTTTGCAAGTTGGAATCATTATCAGTAAATAAAAATTGGGCTTCAACATCTGGATGATCATCTGTTAACCCTGGGGATGGTGCAAAGACCCATCTTCTTTTACCAAATTTCTTATGATCAATGAAAACAGAGTTTTCATTCTCTCTTGATAATTTAGGTTTATAATCATCACGACCCCATGCCCAAGTGTTTCTGAAAAAAGTTTGTGGTAAAATGTGTAATGGTGCTGGCTTGTCAGATCTATTATAAGCTGTGATTCTGAAGTATAGTTCTTCGTCATCATCTTTGGCCATTTCGAAAACAACATCAAAATATTCATTATTATCGAAAATACCGGTGTCCACTAATTCATACTCTTTCTCAGTTTTTGATCTTTGAGCATTGGTGTTACGTAAATCATCATATGGAAATTTGTTTTGTGGATATTTATAAAGATACTTCATATAAGAATGAGTTGGTGTATTATCCAAATAATAATAAACTTCTTTAACGTCTTCACCATGATTTCCTTGAGGCCCACTTAAACCAAAAGCTTTTTCTTTCAAGAAATCATCTTTTTCATTCCATAGTGCCATTGAAAAATTCAAGATTCCATGATTATCAGAAACACCAGCTAAACCATCTTCACCCCAACGGTAAGTTCTTGAGCGACTATCATCAAATGTGAAACTTTCCCATGCGTTACCATCATGGGAATAATCTTCACGAACAATACCCTGTTAATTCAGTCAGTAATCTGTCACATTTATAAAATCATTGTTCAAAAAAAAACATTCAAGATACAAGATCCAAGATTCAATCGATCTGATACTTACCCATTGACGTTCCGCCATGTAGGGACCCCATCTTCTCCAATACTTTTGCTTCTTCTTGTCTTCTTCCAACCTTTTCTCTTCCGCAGTTAACCCTGCTAAATCAGCTCTGCTTTGAGATCTCTTGACCATTGTAAACAGTTCTGGATCAACTCTAGTATCTGGTTGTTAATCTGTGTTCAAGGGGGAGCTGATCTGATGCAACAACAAGGTGATATTGTGGAGTAGTCTATGGTCTATGATGTGTATACCGCCTCCCAATGGTCAATCAGTGTTGAGTTTATATGAATGGTGATAAAGATAGATGATTAATTGTTAATTTAGCTCTTTATAAATCTAGGGAATCCAGTGGGTTTTATAGTAGGGATGGTATTCGCTTGTTCAAAGGTTGCTGCTAAATTTCATGCTTTATCTCCATACAAATTCTTCATTGTGGGAGTGCCCCGGTTGGAGTACATTGAGCCACGTAAAGACGAGCAAAGCAGCATGAGCTTAATGATGGGAGTATAGTTGAGCTATAGAATTAGTGTATATATGGGTCTGAATGTTTGTCACTAAAGCTTGTAAGGGATTGTGCAGATTATGGTTTAGATTGGGTTTAGTGATATTATCAAGACATACAATATCTATGAAAAATTAAAAGATACTACCAAAAATCTATTTAGAACTCATCATTTATCTTCATCTCATCAACATGGCTCATCATCATCAAATAATACA
>JAKTWW010000243.1:0-55375 GCA_030582255.1 Hansenula subpelliculosa
CCCATTTCGATTACGTAAACACGGACATTAGTCAACATTATATCAACAATCAATTATTAAACATTTTATCAACAGAACTAGACTGATTATTCATTAGTAAATACCTAGTAATCATGTATTATTAATCTACTTTAGTTGTTAATCACATTATTATATCATATATTACTTTATATATCATCAATACCCATAATAACTCTACCAAATTCAGCTTTTAATATAATTTCACCAATTAATTCATTACTGATTAAACCACCACCACCACCACCAGTTTCATTAACTCCAGTATTATTATTAATGCATTTATTTATTTGACACTCTTGTAATGATTTAGGCTCTTTTTCTTTATCCGATGCTCTCATTATATCATCATCGAAATTGATACATGTGGGACTTCCAACATCATAATTATTATTATCATTATTAGTCTCCTCTAAATCATTCATCTCAATACATTGTACATCTGTTGGGAAATTGTTTATTGGTGTGTTTATCCCATTATTTTCATATTCTACATTCATTCCTTTAATTTGGTCCAACTGATATTGTTGTATTTCTTTCCCACTTTCTTGGTCCATAACCCCCATTTGTCGAAATGATGAAGTACTTATAGTGGAGGTTATCAAATTCATTGGTATAATTGAACCAAATCCAAATATTCTTATACCACGAAGTGGTTTTATTTTATCCATATTTTCTTTAATGTTCCTACTCATGATACTCATCAATTATACAACTAGCTACTTCTTACCAGTTTATTCTTGGTAATTCTTAATTGATAATGATTGTTAATTTATATAATGTTGATTTATACGTCAACTATCCGATTAAATACTCGTATTCTAAACGACAAGTTATTATTTTTGAATTTATATACTTGTGTTTCCTTTATCCTTTCCCCTGTATCCTGGACACCTAATACTTTATTCTAATACTAATCCCTTAAATTTTTGTACAAATAAAACTCATTGAATCACTCCATGATTACTTTCCCCTTATCTCAATTCCCAATCAATCCAATCCCATTTTCAAATGCTGGAGAGATGAAAATTGAATTTGTTTTTGAGCCAATTTTTAACTTAATTCCATCGGAACTTTCCCAAAAACCGGAAAACCGTTACCGTTGTTGGGAATCGTTACGGGACACTTTATGATACAGAAATTTATATTAATGGGGAACTACACTTATTGTTATTATTCTTATCCATTATTATTGTTATCCATTATTATCAACTATATAAATACACACCACAGAAAACACACACACATGTCTCTCATATCAGTCCACTTTTTTTCAAATTGGATTGAACAATCATATCTGTAACAGCAGTTAAAACAAATTTCATACTTTGTGTATCAGTTGCACATGTTCTATGAACATAAATTGGTTTATTTGTTCTATTTAAACTTAAGAAAATATCTTCAAAATATTTTATACCTGTATTTACATCACCAATTTTTCCTTGATAATCTGGGAAATATTTTCTTATTGGTGATATTTTAATTTTTGTTTCAAATAAATCAATTTTATTTAAAAATAAAATAAATGGTGTATTTAAAAACCATTTACTATTACATAATGAATCAAAAAGCATCATAGCTTCATGCATTCTATTAACTCTTTCATCTTCAAATAACATTTGATCATATTCTGATATTGCTAAAACAAATAAAACTGCAGTAATATCTTGGAAACAATGAATCCATTTTCTTCTTTCAGATCTTTGACCACCTGCATCTAAAACTTTAAATTTTGATGATCCAATATTAAAATTTGTTTCTGTAATACCTGTTGTTTTAATTCTACCTTTTAAAATATCTTCATTTGTACATATATAATTTTGATTTGCAAAATTATCAATATTATTAAAATAATATGATGCAGATCCTTCTAATTGAAATTCATTTGCTCTCATAAAACATTGTTTAATACCTTCATCTTCAAACCATAATTTTTTAATACTTTCTGCAATTAATTCTCTTGTAATTGGTTTACTTTGATTATCTAACACATTCGAATTAATTGCACTAACTCCAGGTCTTATTGATCCATCATTTAAACCTTCTGAAATTTCTTCAAATTGTGAAACTTTTTCATATCCATTATTACCATCTAATAAACCACCACCACCACCACCATTATTCTTCATTTTATTTTCTGCAGAATCCCAAACACTACCAGTACGTCCTGTACTTTGAACTCTTCTTTTAGCTTCACTTCTTTCACTATATTTTAAAACATAATCATTTAAAAAATTTGAACCTCCTGCAATTCCAGTATCAATATGATCTAAAACTTTTGCTCTTAATATAACTGTCTTATATGAAGATAATGGAGAATTTGGTTGATCAGAATCTAATGAAATTCCTAATTTTCTAGCTTGTATTATTAAAATCCTCATACTTTGAATAGCATCAGCCCAAATAACTTGAGCATATTGTTGACGTTCTTGATGTGAAAATCCATTTTGATGTAAAACTTTCATTTGTTTAAGAACTGTTGATTTACCAGATTCTCCCGCACCTAACAATAATAATTTAACTTCATTTTGATCTCTTTGTTTTTCCATCATTAATCTTTTCTCAATAGCTGCATTTGCTTTCTTATTTTGTAAAAGAAGATCATCTTCTTCATTTGCTGGTGTACTTGCTGTGCATCCCATGATTATAATTGTTAGTTGTTTATTATTGCTATTCTCGTTCTTTATATAAAATTCAATTTATTGCTAATGATGATTATTCCCTTGATTCTATCCTTGTTTTTGACTTTGTTGATTATTATTTCACCTATGAAAAACACCACCAAATATACCACGATGTTTTTTTTGTTTATCCTCTGAAATTTTTTTTTAATAGAAAGCACTTATTACCTTATTCAAAACCTATGATATAAGTTCTATACCATCTCCTAGACAGATGAATTATACAAGGATCTATGGTTTTTTTTTCCCATTCCTTGAAGATATCGTTCGCTTCATGCACTCAGACAAAAAACTATGTTGTCTCATGTTTTCTAGAGCCTCAAAAAGTCAATCTGTCAAAATTAATCGGGTTTCCGACTTGGACCTTGAATGGAAAAACTACACAAATATAAAAGCTTTAAACATTGGTCATTTAAACCACATATAAATATATTCTAAAAGAGCCTATTGAGTCCTTTACTTGATATCTTTAATGGTAATATCTCACTGCTGAAAATTTCTCTATTGTTATTGTTATCACTGTTGCTATGATTGTTGTGATTAATGTCTCTATTGATGTCGGTTGTGATATGATCCTCTTTACTCTTTAGTTTTGACCTACTAGTTTGTTCAAGTTCTTTCCATCCTTCAACACTTTCATCTGAATAATTTATATAATCTTGAAAAACACCTCCATAAACTGCAGAAGTTTCAGCACCCTTATATATATCTTTTTCTAAAGGCCCAGAAGTTACTGATATTTTTGATTTATAAGTTGTTGATGGTCTTGAATCAAAGTTAAACTTATTCATCTTGGATTCATCAATTAAAGATCTTTCAAATGGGTTGGATTCATCATTATTTTGATTATTGTTGTTATTATTATTATCAAGTATCGTACCAGAGAAAAGATTTTCATTATTTATAGTCATTTCATCATCTCGTTGATACATCAGTTGTTGAATTGCTGGTATAGACCTAAATGAAATCAACTCAGAATGACCACTATTATTGGAAAAAGATCTTTGTTGATCATAGTGCGGTATTTGCTGATGATGATGATGGTGTTGATGTTGATGCTGTGGACTATGTTTTGAGCTTGTGAAATCTGCCACCAAATTTAATGAAGATTTAGAAAGTATTGGTCTCGAACCAGTGGATAAAAGTGCTGCATGTAATGAAATATCATTCATGATTGTTTTCCAAGGCTCAGATCCTTTTTGTTGCTGCTGCTGAGGATGGTGATGATTGTGACGATTTTTTGAATTCAGCGATGATGGACTTTCCTTTTGGTAATCACTATTTGATCTAGAGAAACTAATCAATGGGCTACCAAACTTCGAATATCTTCTAGCATATGATGTTGCTTTTGCCGTGTTATTGACTTCAATCTGATGATCATTTTTGTGATCATTTATTGTTAATTCATCGCTTTCTTTTGGTACAGAAGTTGGATTTTCAACTCCACCTGTTGATTGTGCAATAATCTCAATTCTTTCTAACGCCGACGTGATTGTTGATTGTTTATCCTCATCAGGGATGGGATCTTTTTGTTGACGTTTTTTTGGATCTTGAATCTTTGCTAATGGATGTTTCTTTTTGAAAAACCAAAACCCTTTACGTTTTGATGAAAGTTTTTTAGGCTCAATATAATTAACATGGTCAACAACATCAGATATTTTTATTGGTTGTTGAACATTATCACAGAAACTTAAACAATGTTGATTATGATAAATTGGATTCCTTAAACTTCCTTCAGCATCTTCATGACATGTACATCTACACTGTTGACGTTTAAATTCTTGAAAGAAATTTGATTCACCGGTACTAATTTTCTTGAATGAGGATCTATAACTTTTCAGTAAAGTATCATGAACGAAGTGCTCTTGAACATGTTCGTCATCAACCTCTGACGCATTAGTGAAACCAA
Source organism: Hansenula subpelliculosa (assembly GCA_030582255.1). NCBI lineage: Eukaryota > Fungi > Ascomycota > Saccharomycetes > Phaffomycetales > Wickerhamomycetaceae > Hansenula > Hansenula subpelliculosa. The sequence goes on from JAKTWW010000243.1 coordinate 4,609, forward strand.
CAAATTGGTCTTGTTCTAATATTTCATCACTTCGCCCATCGTCATTTTGCTGTTGCTGTTGTTCATTTTCCAATTCCTCTTCACCATCTTCATTTATAGTATCTTCAACTTGAATAGAATCAGAAATATTTGGCTCATTCACACGTAAGGTTAACAAAGGCTTATTTGGATTACGACTTTGAATGATATTATCTTTATGACTGGTTTTATTTCTATTATGATGGATTTCAATGGATAATCTTTTAAATTTGTTCTTTAATGAGTTGATATGATAACCCATGATGAACTAAAGCTAGCGCTAGTCCTGGAAATTCAGTAAAAAGAATAAAATTTTTATGACCTAGTATTTTTGGAATTGTATGAAGAGATCGTTGCCCTTGTGTGATAATATACCTTTAATAACCAACCGCCATGTAGAACCATTGACACTGTGTTATTTTGACATGTCGAATATCAAATATCTTTGTTTTGTTAAACTGGAGACGTTTGTCTTTTAAAAGCGGGTTTTTGTGTCACGAATAAATAAATAAAAGTTCTACTGAGAGTACCGCAAATGGGATAACGAGATTTTAGGAGTTAAGAAATTTCTCTAGATTAGAAGTGATGAAACGGTAGACTACGTTACGGCTCATTCAAATGGAATATAATCCCTGAGCACTTTTAGATATTTTATAACTGATTTTAACGTTTTTTTGGTGGTTTTTTTTTTATATAATTTTATCCCTCATCTCATTCATTCCTAATTGCACAACTCCCTAAATGATCTATCAATGAGATCTTTCATTTCTTTGTAGGATACAATCAAACATGTTTGCTCATCATGGGATACAAGCAGTATTTTTTCATCAATACCAGCATCTAATTTGTTTAAACATTTCAATACAAATGCTAGATCCAAAACAGGTTTACCTCTTTCATCAAATTGATGGAATACATAATCATGAAATAGTTTAATTGGATATCTTTCACCTGATTGTGACCATGTTTGACTTTGTGAATATTCTGGTCTATCTAGGATAACATTTAATTTGGTTAATAATCTAACTAATCTTGCATTTTCTAGTTCTCTTGTTAATTGAGCTTCATAATAATCTGCACTTCTTTCAACTTGACTTAATTCTTCAAACGCCTTGTGTGTGATTAATTTTTGAAATTCCGTTATTGATAATTTTGAAGAATCACTGAATAAATAACTTATGGCTTCCTTAAAAGAATCATCCATATCTAAATTTGCAATCACATCTTCTTCTTGTGAATATTTTGAAGCATTTATTGAAGTTGAAGCAGCTAAGGTTAATAATAATCTTCCTAACTTTTTCAAATCTTGTTGTTTCAATTCTTCAATGGATTCTGCTGATAAAGTTTCATCATAATTTATTATATCGAAAACACCACAATCTGATAAACGAACTCTATTCTTACTAGTAACAATTGCTTTTTGTAATGAAATTGATCTCACCGGTAGACCTCTTGAATGAGCACTTGCTATAGCACTTGTTAATTGAACAGTATAAGCCCATAATGATTTAGGTGTAATTGGTTCAGGTTTACCACCAAGATTTGAATGGAAATGTTGTTCAATTAAATTTTTAGAGTTTGGATAATAATCATAAACAACAATCAATGAATTATCACCAAAACTTCTTGAAGTGAAAGCATCAACTACTTGTGAAATATTTGAATTTTTAAGTTTAGTCCAACGGTTAATTGTTGATAAACTTTTATCTTTTGAAATTTTAACACTCTCTATACGACGTAAAGTGTAAGCACGTCCATCCACATTTGAAAACGCTTTATAAATTGAGCTATTATAACCGTAAGATTTATCCGATTTGTTTAAAGAGTTATCTAATGGGACTAAATTATAATATACTCCAACAACTTCTGGTAAATTTGAATGTTGTAATGTTTTCAAGGTTGCTTCATTTTTTCTTAACAAGGTTTCCCTTAATTCATTAGGTATGAATAAAGTTTCAGCATTTTCTTCATTATCTTTTAATGGAATTTGTAAATGTGGAGGTGGTGCTGGGGCATATAAATGATACTGTAAAGGATATGTTGATTGTGGTGGATATAAGAAATCTTGAGGTTGAGCCATGGTAGAATAAGGATTAATTGGTGCATCTGGTACTGATGGGAACATATTTGTTGGAACTTGATCAGTAGTTGGTGCCAAATATGGATTAGTAGCTACTGGAGATCTTGTCAATGAAGTTGGGACCTCTGATAATGGTTGGAAAGCAGGACTATCTAAATTGAAATGTTTTGGAGTATTTTGAACATCTGATTCAGTACCAGCTAAAGCACCAGATGGAACAAAAGCTGGGATATCTGAAAGTTTTGGTGATAGATTTGAGAATTTGTTTAATGATTTCGTAGTTGATGGGGCTGCTAAACCTGGAGCATTTGATATAGATGAAGTTGAAGGTTGGAAAGTTGATGCACCTGCGGGATTGAATTTTTTCTTTGAATCTGCAACACCAAATGTTGAGTTTGTAATTGTTGAAGCAGCACTTGTCGGTCTTGAAGATAACGAAAGATCATTTATTGATATATTCTTTATTGGATCTATTGCATTGTTTGTTGTTGTCGCAGTTGATGATGATGATGATGATGTTGCACTTGGCTTATTTATAGAATTTGTTTCGTGTTTGAACGAACAACCTTTCCCTTCATATTTACAAAACCCATGGATCGTTATGTTTCTGCATGGCACTTCTTTCGCCCAATCTAAGTTTGCTTTTCAGATTAGAAACGCGTTAATTGGGGGTTCTCTTTCAAATGATAATGGATGATGGAATAACAAATTTACTCACCTTTATCCATAACAAAGTCACTATTTTTGGAAGTTCAAGTTCGTGGTTTGGTAACGTAATTGACCTGTGTGCAAGCTGTCCTTCCCCCTCTGCGATGACCCTGGTGGCATGTACTCAGACTCTGACTAGCAGCTGATGGATCTAATCCTGTGTAACGAAAGAGTCTTCTAAAGATTCAAAGCGCCAGCTATTAATTGTTGATATTTATCATTTACTGTCATTTCCATGGTGATGAATTGTCTCGAAAGGCGGGTAAGAAGCTTAACTATGCGGGCGCCGTTTCAAGGAAGCATTTTCTGGTAAACGCACTCTGAGAGTCTTTTTTATATGGGGAGAATAGAATCAAATGCGGTTTACTTTAACAATTGGTTTTACTGAACTTGTACTGAGTTTTATTAGTGCTAGAAAGACAATTCAAAGCCAATTGCAGAAGATACATAATTGAAATAATAAAGGTCTCGGAAATGGGTGTCACTATCTTAACAGGAGCTTCAAGAGGTGGGTTATCTTTTGTGAATTATCCAAGCCGCTTTGTTTCGCACTTTACTAACAATTGGACTTTAGGAATTGGCGCTGTTATTGCTGACATTCTTTTGAATAACAAGTCCACAAATATCATTGCAGTTGCACGCTCTGAAGAGCCATTAAGAAACTTGAAGATCAAGTATGGTGAAGATAGAGTCGCCACGGTGGTTGGCGACTTGAGTGATGTCAAAGTTTCTAAAGAAATTATTGACACAGCAATTAAACAATATGGTAAAATTGATTCAATCATTGCAAATGCTGGTGTCTTGGATCCAGTTGCACAAATAAAAGATGCTAAAGTCGAGGAATGGAGAAGATTGTTTGATGTCAACTTCTTTTCAATCGTTTCATTGGTTTCACTAGCTTTACCACATCTTCGAGAATCAAAAGGGAATATTGTTTTAGTATCTTCTGGCGCTTCAACAAAGTCATATGTAAGTGAACTAGCCCCAATTTCTTTCCAAGTCTAGGTACTAACACTTTATCAAGAATGGATGGGGTGCTTATGGTGCTTCAAAAGCTGCTTTAAACCATTTTGCTGTTCAATTAGCCGGTGAAGAACCTGATGTGTCAATCGTTTCCGTTGCTCCAGGTGTTGTTGATACTCAAATGCAAGTTGATATTAGAGAGAAGTGTAAGTAAAGTTGTCAAACTCATACTGGACAAAAAATACTAATAAACTCTCTAGTTGGTCAAAATATGACACCAGAAGCTCTTAAACGTTTCACTGATTTGAAATCAAATAATGAACTTCTTGATCCATCAGTCCCTGCTACCATTTATGCAAACCTTTCACAAAGAGGGTTCAACAAAGATATCAATGGGAAATATTTAAGATATAACGACCCATTATTAGAATCGTACAGTAAATAAGAACTATAAATTATTGAATTTATATACAAAATCTATATTCTTAGCTATTCCAATGGCCAAATACGGAAAGGTTATGTAGTCCCGACGTTTTTCTTTTGAAACCGAACCCAAGATCATGGAATTTTGAACAGATATTTGAAAGAATGGAAACAGTTGTAAGATTTCAAAAGTTTAGAAATTGCCATTGTACATAATTATCTAGATTTTTCGAGATGATGCAAAGATTAATCTTCAACTCAGCCAAAACAGCGTTGAGAAACAACGCTTCTTTAGCTCCAAGATTTGTTAGACAATCATCAATAATTGGTTCTCGTTTCTACTCATCAAAAGAACAAATTTCTAACTCCAATTCAAATCCAAATTCCCCACCACCTTCAAAAAGTAATAGAGGTAAAATTTTACTACTTTTAGCATTATTAGCAGGTGGTTCCACAATTGCATCAATTTCATATCAAAGAGCAGGTCCTGCCGAATTAGTTGAACCTGAAAAACCAAAAGCTTTTAAAAATGGCGATGTTTCAGTTATTTTCGTCCTTGGTGGTCCTGGTGCAGGTAAAGGTACTCAATGTGCTAAATTAGTTAAAGATTATGGGTTTGTTCATCTTTCTGCTGGTGATTTATTGAGAGCTGAACAAGCTAGACCTGGTTCAGAATTTGGTGAATTAATTGCTCAACATATTCGTGATGGTATTATCGTCCCACAAGAAGTCACTATTGCATTATTAAAGAACGCTATGAAAGATGAATTTTCCAAAGGTAATTCAAGATTTTTAATTGATGGTTTCCCACGTAAAATGGATCAAGCTTTAACTTTCGAAAATGAAATCGCAACAAGTTCATTCACTTTATTCTTTGAATGTCCTGAAGAAGTTATGTTAAAACGTTTATTAGAAAGAGGTAAAACAAGTGGTCGTACTGATGATAATATTGAAAGTATAAAGAAAAGATTCAGAACTTTTATCGAAACAAGTTTCCCTGTTGTTCAACATTTTGAAGAACAAAATAAAGTTGTAAAAGTTTCTTGTAATCGTCCTGTTGATGAAGTTTATTCTGAAGTGCAAAGAGCTATCAAGGATAAGATCAATATTGACACCAAATGAATATAGAATAGATGACATCTTGAGTGTTACCATGAATCTACGAAATAGATATAATTGATTTAATGTAGTTTTTTTCCACAAGCCGATTTTTGGACGTTGTGAATTTGTGCCCTTAGATCAAAACATCGGAGAAAAAAACAGAATCCAAAAGCATAAACACAAGCTGATATTTCCATCATTGTTGACATCTTAACTACCTCAAACTCCTCAGATATTAAGGAACAAACCATGGGGAAGAAGAATAAGAAGAAGGAAACCCCGATATACATAGCACCACCATCAATTTCTAACGTTGAAAACGTTGAAATACCAGACTATGATCCACAAACTCAAATCCATGATCCATTTGAAGATGATTTAGATTTCTTACTTAAGGATGAAACTACTGCCAATCATAGCACTGTAGGTACTATATCAAACAAAGATGATGAAATAGAGAAGAGTCTAAAGTCTACACCCAAGGGAAATAAGCAAATGAAGAATGAATCAAATTCCAAAGCTGTAAATGTCAATAAAAAATTGAAGAAACAGATTTTGAATTTTGATATATCGTTCTCCTCTGATGAAGATGAAGATGAAGAGGGAAACATTGTTGACAAAGCTGAAGATATTGGTAAACCAATCCGTGAAATCGATTCTGAGAAATATTTGAAAGCTGAACTTGGACTTGATGAGTCCGATAGTGATGATGATGATGTGTTGAAAGTTGATAATGATGAGAAAATTGATGCTATTACTGATTTATACGAAAAACTGCAAATTGATGATCCTTATGATCCCGTGAGACCAGAACACTATGATGAAAAAGGAGATGGAAAGAAGAAAAAGAGTAGTAGATCCAAGAAGAAGCCAACAAATGATTTAAAGGATTCAAAAGAAACAAAGGATCAAAATTCAGATGTTGTGTCCAAAAAAAATGGTGAGTCTCGTCGTAAAAGATCAAGAGGTGAAAGATATAAAAAGATGAGAGAGATGGAAGCTAAAGAAAGAGGTCAAGAAAGCAAGGAATCGTCTGTTACTGCTAATGGTTCCTATGGTGATGCTAAATATGATGCAAATCATGAGGAAAAAGAGATTAATTCAAAGAAGAACAAAGGTAAGAAGGACAAAAAATCAAAAGATGAAGTTAATATCCCACAAGCATTACCGGATGGAAATAATCCTGATGTGTCAGTTCAACCTAAAAAATCAAATCGTAAGAAGAACAGAGAAAGAAGAGTTAGAGAAGTCTCCAGCGGAAATAGTACAGAACCAAAAACCCAAGATATTGAAGTTTCAAATGTTTCAGATGCAGCTAGAAAAGGAAGATCTGAAAATTGGAAGAGGTTGTCCAAAAAGATGGAGGATGATGCTAAAGAAAAAGGATCAAACGAACCAGATAAACCTCAAGACAATGCATCAAAAGAAAATAAAGTGAAAAAGAATAGAAAATCAAGAAAAGAGAAGAAGGCCAATAAAGAAGAGAATGACACCAGCCCAAACACTAAGGATTCTGTTCAGCATCAAGAAGAATATGTGAATAATCAAGAGAATAAAGAGAATAAAGAGAAAAAAAAGAAAAAGAAGAAATCAAAAAAAGAGAAAAATCTAAAACCTGAAGCTAATCATGAAATAAATGCTAATTCAACCATGGATCAATTACAAGCAGCCATTGATAGAAGAATGATTGAATTAAAGAAAATGAAAGAAAGAGCTTTACCACATGTTTCATAATCTACAAATATTTAGATGCAAGAGAAAAGAAAAGAGTTGTACATTTTAGATCATTCACTTTCAATTTCCATTATAGCATCATCTTCATCACTTGAATCATCACCATTTATTAAATCAGCAGCTCTTTGTTCAGCACTTTCAATTAGGGTATTACCGTGGAAATGACCAATCGTCTTATTTTTATTTGACAGTGGTGTTTTGGTTGGATTTCTTTTATAATTCAATGTTGGTAAATTAGCATTGAATGTATCCTTTGATCTTGTGAAAAAATCAGCTGTACCAGATATTGGATTATCTAAATTAGTTGCTGCATTTTCCTCAAGTGCTCTTTTCAACAAATCAGCAGCAACAGGATCATTTGGATTTATAGCTAATGCATAATGTAAATTCTCAATAGATTTAGAAACATCACCAATTTTCAAATGTATTAATCCGATAGCCGAATAAATATTTGAGTCATTATTTGAAATTTTTAATACTTTGTCAAAACAGTTTAATGCCTTTGTGTAAAAATTTAGCCTTCTATAAACATGTCCTAAATTTGCATGTATTGATAACCATGCTTTTGAATCTGAATTTATTCTTTTTGATGCATTTAGAGCTTGCATGAAATAATTTTCAGCACTTGTTAATTCATTTTTGTGGTAATAAATAACACCCATTTCATTAAGCAGTAATGGATCCATTGAACATATAGAATATGAAGATAATAAATATTCTTCAGCTAATGTTAAATTACTCATTTGAAGATATTGCATACCAAGAAATAAGTTTGGTAAATGTGTACCTGGGAAAAATCTGGATGCTGTAGAATAAGCAGATATAGCCTGTTCATGTTCACCTTCAGCTGCAAATGTATGAGCAAATCCAATCCAAGCTTGGCCAAAATTAGGATTTAAAACAGATGATTTCAGGAAAAATTTCCTAGCTTCTGGAATTCTATTAATTGATAAATAATAAATACCTACAGCTAGCCACGTTATTGAGTGTTTTGGATAATGTTCAGCTAATTTGTGCGATATTAAAAACAATTTGTTCTTACCGCCCAATTCATGAAGACATGATAGATATGTTGGTAATGCTGTAAAATTAAATTCATCTTCTTGTAATATCTGTTCACAAATTTCTAGACATGCTTGAAACTTACATTGCATGAAGAGCAAATCAGCTCTACTCAATAAGACATCATGGTTAGTGGATAAATTATATTCCTCTTTTAATCTCATTTCTGCATCCTCATATTTCTCTCCATTTACATATTTATTGATTCTTGTAGTGTATAAAGACTTTATCAACTCTGCATTTTCATCTGCATCTGAGAAATCCAAAAGCGATAAAAATTCCCATTCTTCCAAAGGTGTCAACATGTTGTTTCTAATCAATTCATCGAAAGCTTCAAAACATTTCACATCCACTAAAACAGCTTCTTTGTAACAATCTTTTGCCCTTTCAAGATTATTTTGGTTAGCATACACTTGACCTCTTATGTAACACAATGATGCTTCCAATTTAATCCCTCCATCCAAATTTTTCACATGTTGAGCTTCATTCTTGAAAGGATTTGTTTCACCAATTATATCTAAAGCTTCATCCCATTTCTCAAGCTTCATTAAACATAACGCAGATAAATACCGACAACTAACACTCGAAGAGTCCAGATCATCTCTTGATAATAACTGTCTTGCTCTATAATAATTACCGTTTGAGTAATAGACTTGAGCTAACCAAAAGGCATCATTTGGATCGTTTGTCAATGCTAGAACTTTATCACCAATATATTCAGCAGTTCTATAATGATGTTGCATCAGAGCGTCATGTCTCCAAAGTCTCAATTTCTCAGCTGGGGACAAATTTCCATTGGAATTGGATTGAATATTACTATTCGAAATATTAGCGCCATTACTGGGTATATTCAACGATCTATCAATACTTGTTGGAGTTTCTGATGCTGCTAATGGACTTGGAAATAATGGTTGATTTGGAGTTGATCTGAGGACATCGTGGGTTCTGTTGGCAACTAGCGGCGATATAGCCAATGTGGAGCTATGCTGTGCAGGACTATTAGGCGCCATATGACTCAGTATCCAGTGATCTAATGTTACTATAACTTGCCATCAAAGTGGTTGATTCAGATCAGTTTTGCTTCTGTTTTGATGATTTTGAGTAAACAACAACAAAAAACACACAGAACGCGTTCGCGGATCCATATTCTCGCGAATTCCAAAGTTCCGCGAATTTCAATTTTTTTTTTTTCTTTTCGCCACGGGCAGAAAATTCGTCATACAAAGAGTCATAAATCTGAAGCTGCCAGCCATATAAGATAAGATCAATTGTACTCATCGTTATTTTTTCACTTTTCCCTACACCTCAACGAAGAGAAGTACCACTTTGAAATACTATCTTTTAGGCAATTAGTATCAAGAGCTATCAACAGAATGACTAAACCAGTTACATTACACTTAAGGGCTGAAAAAAAACCTTTGGAAGCTCGTGCAGCTTTGACACCAACCACCACCAAGCAATTGATTCAAGCTGGATTTACCGTTTTCGTTGAAGAATCCAAACAATCTGCTTTCTCTGCTGATGAATACGCTAAGGCAGGTGCTACTATAGTACCAGAAGATTCATGGAAATATGCTCCTACTGATCGTATCATCATTGGTTTAAAAGAATTACCAGAAGAAGATACTTTCCCATTAATTCATGAACATATTCAATTTGCTCATTGTTATAAAGATCAAGCTGGATGGCAAAATGTTTTAAGCCGTTACGCTAGAGGTAACGGTACTTTATATGACTTGGAATTCTTGGAAAATGACCAAGGAAGAAGAGTTGCCGCTTTTGGGTTCTATGCTGGTTTCGCTGGTGCTGCTTTAGGTGTTAAAGATTGGGCTTTCAAAAATACTCATGCTGATTCTGAAGATTTACCAGGTGTTACACCATTCAAAAGTGAAGCTGCTTTAGTTGAAGATGTTAAAAAAGATTTACAAAAAGCTTTATCAAAAGGTGCTAAAAAACCAACTGTTTTAATCATTGGAGCTTTAGGTCGTTGTGGTTCAGGTGCTATTGAATTATTAACTAAATCTGGTATCCCAGAAGAAAACATCTTAAAATGGGATATGAAAGAAACTTCAAGAGGTGGTCCATTCAAAGAAATTGCACAAGCTGATATCTTTATCAATTGTATTTACTTATCAAAACCTATTCCACCTTTCATTGATTACAATTTATTAAATAGAAAAGAAAGAAGATTAAGAACAGTTGTTGATGTTTCAGCAGATACTACCAATCCTCATAATCCAATTCCAATTTATTCAATTGCAACCGTTTTCGATAAACCAACTGTTAAAGTTGAAACTAAGGCTGGTCCAAAATTATCAGTTATTTCAATTGATCATTTACCTTCATTATTACCAAGAGAAGCTTCTGAATTTTTCTCAAAAGATTTATTACCTTCCTTATTACAATTACCAAATAGAAAAACCGCTCCAGTTTGGGTTAAAGCTGAGCAATTATATAAACATCATGTTAAACGTTTAAACAGAGAGCAAAAATTATAAGTTGAATATCTTTTTATGTTTTTCTTTGTGATTTTTGGTTTTGATAAATAAATTGTTTTAGTTCTATATTCGATAAATTATAATACTGTAAACTACATGTACATGTTTGTATAAATTATGATTCACATCTATATTACACTATATTCTAAGATTATTCCAATTCAACAGAAACTTTTGCTGCATTCTTTTTCGATTTCTTAGTCTTCTTCTTGGTACGACCTTCCATTATTCTCTTCAATTCAGCTCTATCAGCTTCATTTTCACTTTCACTTGCACTAGCATTATCATCTTCATCAACTGCATCATATCTTCTCTTCATTGTATCAATTTTTTCAACACTTTCTGCTGAAACTTCAACACAATTTAATCTTTGACCAGTGTTGTAAACTGCAATTTGATCTTTTATAGCCAAATCCCATACAACAATGTTACCATCTGATGAGACTGACACTAAATAAGTTTCATCATGAACTCTGTATAGTTTGAAATCTTTAATACGATTGGTATGACCAGTCAATTTGAATTTTGGTTCTGGTTTTGATTCTTCTTCATCATCTTCATCATCCTCATCCTTTTCTGCTTCATCTTTCTTTTCAGTTTCTTTAGTTAGATCCTTTATGTCATAAAATTCTAAAGTACCATTATTTAATCCAACAATAGCATACTCAACACCATCAATTTCATAAATTTCAAGATGCATTAATGTAGTTTTAAATGGAACTTCTTTTATAATCTTGGCACTTGAAGTCTTATAAACAAGAATCTTATTTAATAAGCCAACAAAGAAATAATCACCAGATAATGACCATCTAACAAATTCACCACTTTGCCAATCATTTTTAACTTTCAAAACAGCAGCTTTTTTAGCAGTCATTAAATTCCATAATCTAACAGATTTGTCATCTCCAACACTAACTGCAATTCTACCACTTGGATGAATAGATAAATCATTAATTCTACCTTTATGACCTTTTAAAGTTCCAAAAATTTCCCAATCTTTTGTTCTCCAAATAATAATTTTACCATCATCTGAACCACTTAATAACCATTTCCCACTAATACCTGCACTTTCACCATCAACTGCACCTTCATTTGAAAATTTCATACATGTAATACTTCCTTGGTGTCCTAATAATGCACCTAATTCTTTTCTTTTTTGTAAATCATAGATTTTGATGTGTTCATCATTACTACCAGTAACTAAATATCTTTTAGCAGCTGCAATGGATTTAATAGATAATGCATGTGCTTGAAAATGGAAAATTGGTTGGAAAACAGGTGATTTATTTTTCTCTAGCATTAATGAAACAGATAATAAATTATGTTCATAAGATCCTACATATATACGAAATTGAGTTTTGGATTGTGTTAATGATGAAGATGAAGATGGAGTATCTGGGATAACTGTAGGTTTGATCACACTTGGTTTTGATGAGGACTTATCATCCTTGATTTGAACTGATTTTTTACCGTTTTTAGCCATTGTTTTGAAACTTAGTTATTAAATATATTAAAATAAATCAAGTTATAACTCTCTATGATTCTCATAAATTTAATTTTTCATCGTTTGTTTATGGCAGGAAATTTTTTTTGGGGAGTTACGAAGCGATGGCCCCGATGAGATGGAATGGGAAAAAATATAGAAATTAAAAGTATTTCATTAATTTTCAACAAGGTTGTGAACTTTTAGGCATATAATATTACTCGCTGAATTCATCTTTCTGCTTTTTGTTTACAACTACAACTTACTTACTGTATAAATATCTAAATCGAGACATTTTCGACAGGCTAAGTCCGACAGGCCTCCACCGAGATAGCTAGTCTTTTCATATTATAAATTATAATTTATCTTGATCGATAACTCAGTTAATTATAAAATATAATATAATTATTATATATTTGAATTGTTTTGTAGATCTAAATTTCCAGACTACTAAAATAACCGGATTATACGTGCGATTAGGTCACTACATAACTGATTCATTAAATTAAATTAAATTAAATTAAATTAGATTGTAAATTATACTAAACAAGAAATGCAAATATTATACAATAGCCACCCAATAGACACACGATACCATAAACATAAATAAAAATTGTAAACGAAAAAAAAAAAATAACAAAAATGTAAAACTGGACTTAATAAGGTACCTCATTCAATTATTAACATTTATAACACTTGTAACTGCTTCATTCATCTGACTTAAATGTTTATTGAAGGCAACTTTAACACGTTCATTACCTAACATGACTTTACCTAACCCACTTCTAACAAATTCTTGGAAATTATCATTCCAACTGAATGTCCAACCAGAATTGATCAAGATAAAAAATGATATTATCAGTATTAATAAAGGTAACCAAAAGAATAACAACATTTTATCATTTTGAACATTTTTACGTTGATGAAAAAATTTAATGAAAATATCTTCACTTTCATCTGATGAATTATTAGTTGTTGTTTCTGTTGTGGATTGGGAAGTTGATTGAAAGTTAGAAAATCTTAATTTTGGAATTGTAAAATGTTTTGAAGATGATGGATATAAATCATCGTATTTTGGTAAATCTTCAACATCTGATGAATTATTGAAAACATTTCTAACTTTATTCCATAACGAAACATCAGCGGAAGTGACTGTGGAATCTGAAGTTGAAGGTAATTGTTGTGTTTGATTATTAGGGACTTGTGAATGATTATTTTCAAAACTATAATCATCTTCATCATCTTCAAAATCTGCATCATCACCTGAATAATCAGAATTGATTTCACTTTCTTCATCACCAGCTTCAATTGATTCTGAATCATATTCATCACTTTCTAAACTTTGATCAGTTAAATGATCATTAACTAACCTAGAAACATGAGCCCCACTATGGAAAATAAGTTCATCTTCACTTTCAATTGAAAAAATTGATGACGAGATAGAAGAATTTGAAACTCTTCTTTGCATACTTGATGAATCATAATGTTTAAAAATATCCAAGACATTTGAATCGGCAACATCTTCAGCCGTGGAACCATTATTTGATCTTATAGATAAATTAGCCTTACAATTGATCAATAGTTCAATTGAGTTTCTATCACCTGCTAAACTTGCAAAGTGTAATGGTGTGAAACCATTAACATCTCTTGAATCAACTCTTGCACCTTTTCTTAATAATGAGGAAACTAATTTATAGTAACCTTTTAAGCATGATAAATGTAATAAAGTTTGACCTTCTTGTGTACATAATGACCAATTTGGATTATTTGGTAATAAATTGATAACTTTCAACACTAATTCTTCATCAGTACAACTTTGTAAGCTGTTAAAAGTCGCATTACCACCATTAATGGATTCAGTTGTAGAGCCATTTCCTTCACTGGCACCACCATTATTATTACCATCTGAACCAATGATTTTTCTTGCAATATTTCTTGCATCTTCTAATTTACCATTCATTTTCAAACCAACGATTTGTAATGCTAATTCAATTAATTGTCTATCACTATCATCTAAGTATGTGAAGATTGCAGTATTAATATTATCGATATTTTTATTACCTGGTGATGAAGCTTCTTGATCATTTTCTTCAAATGAAACAATAACTTGACCAGGCTGTGAAGCAGGTGGTAAATATGTAACAATTGTGGTATCACTCCAACAGTGAGTTGATAAAGCTTTATTTATACCAAATTTAACAGTTAAGCCTTGTCTGAAATTTGAACCTAATAAAGTAACTTCAACACCACCCCTTAATGGACCTTGAGAGGGTATAACTCTTTGAATGGAAGGTAATGTACTATTCGTTGCATTTCCTGGCATTGTTGATGATGCTACTGATCCTGGATGATGTGAAGAAATACTCATTGACGGAGAAACAGGATCTCTCTTCATACCTGAAATTGAATTAACACTAGTACCATTTGTATATGAAGGTTTTCTTGAAGGTGCAATACTAAAACCGTCAGATAATTCTGGAGACCATGTTCTTTTTCTTTTGAAAATTCTTGAATCAGTTGTATGAGGTTCCGAACTATCTTCTTCAATTGAGGTTGGTGATAAAGGTTGACCATTGATACGCATATTGCTTAAATTTGTATCACTATTATTATTACTGTTATTGGCAGTTGTAACAGAATTTGAAGCTTCATTTGCAGAATTTGTTGTATCATCTGCATTTTTCTTTCTATCCATAATCATAATTGAAGTGGAAACGTGCTTAGCCAAAATATTACCTTTATGATCAGTCAATACAAATAATAATTTAAAACCTTTTGTTTCTTGATGATGTCTGCAATAACATACAATTCTTGCAGAAATATCTAAATCTTTTGAATTTGTATTTTGAACTGCTGGAGGAAATGAAATAACTTCTTTACAATTGAAGATGACTGCTCTTTTAGAAGTATTTGTACCCCAATTTAAATTATCACTAACACCTGATTTTCTTCTTGAAGCTCTTTTCTGTTCTCTTTTAACACATCTTGGACAAATATTACAAGATTTATTAGTTGTTGCGGTTAAAACATAAGTATCCAAGAATAACATATTTTCTTTAACTTGATCAGTTAATTCAGATTTCAAACATAATTTTTGCTTTGCAATGGTATCAGAAGGTAAATGAACTAAAAATTGTGGTGGGGGTGGTGAAATTGATAAATCTAATTTGATTTGAGTTTCCACTCTTGAATAACTTGGTAAATTTTTGATGTTCATCTTGTATGGAAGGGAATTAGCATCAACATCAAGAAATTTTTTAGGTAATTCATTTTCAAATTGTGTTGGTGTTTCTTTTCCAAATTTCAATTGTGATAAAATTTCTCTTGAAGTTTCATATGAAGAGTCAAATGGAGAGTTAAAGACACCAATTGGATTAAGTCTATCCACATTTATGGAAGAGTTTGGAGTTGTGAAAATTTCTTGCTTTCCAGAAATTGATTCAGGACTTTGTAAATCAATTGAGTTTGGAGTAGCTGCATGTTGTTGAATATGACTATAATTGTTCCCATTACTTTCCATTGATAAATCTGCCGGACTTGTACTATTAGCCATATTTGAAATATTCCCCATTGTATTTCCATTGTTATCCAAATTTAATGGTTGTCCGATATTTGTAGAATCAAACTGATGTTGTTGAGTAATATCACCATTAAAATACATAAGATCATTTTTATTTAAATCATCTGTGAGGAAATTTCTAAAAATTTCTTCATCTTTGATATTCATTTCATTAAAATGAGGATTTGATACTTGTTGATGTAATTGATGTGGATTTAAGTGCTGTTGTTGTTGGGGAAGGGTTCTTTGCCCATTATTGTCTTGTAATTGATGCTGTTGTAATTGTTGTTGTTGTAGTTGCTGTTGATTGTTCTGAGGATGATCATATAATCTTCTATCTAGGAACTCATCCAATATGTCGAAATCTTCATTTGTAGCCGCCATTTCCTGGTTGATTAGCTGTTCAGTTTTATTGTGATCGAGGTTTATTGAGTCCTCTAATTTGATTGTCATCACTTTAGCTTAGTAGCAAGTGGTCTATTTTACCTCCAAATGCCAAATCTGTGGATGTTCTAGCAGTGTATGGACTAAGCGCTGTGGTAGCAAGTTGATGATGAGTTGATGAGAGTGGTAGTGTTTAGGGCGGTGGCTTTTAGATTGTTATAAAAGTTGTTGTTGTATAAAGCTGTTTTTCGTTTCTTGTTTTCAAAAGTGTTTGTCTCAGAAAAAAACCAAATCGTGAAAAAGCTGTTGAAAAAAGAGGCGAATGAGCGGAATGGCAGAGCACTGAACTGACTGAACGCAAGTGACACAGACAGACTTTAGTACTAAGCACGAAATGTGTTGTTGATAATATCGAGGGACAGTTGCTCACGGGTGTAGCAGTTGTTACTATAATTATTGTTGTTCTTATTGTCGTATCTGAGTTGACTCAGTCAGTGTGTTATTTGTTGGATCTGATATTTGTAAGATTAGTTCTAGTCTGATCTTGAATTCCTGAATAGCTTTGTGACGGGGTTACGTTCCACAGGAAAGATACTAAAATTCTACTGAAGAATGTGAATATCGTTCGATGATTGCAAAGTATGCAATACCACAGACAGCAGCACAACGTCTAAGTCGGTTAATGAGCAGTCTGTTCATATTCACACCTTTCCTCACTTATTGGCTTAATTTCCAATTCATGATTTACTTTACTGCCATTTGGACACGGTACGCGCAGACACGCTTAACTACGAGTGCTCAACAATTTGCAACTCTGACTGGCTAATGGTGCGTAAATAATAGGAGAAGTGTCAGCCAACACCTTGTGTTTATAGAGTATAAAGGGTACATATAGAACATTCTAGCCTTTAAATCTGATATTCTCCTATCTTTCAGTATCAATACAATGTAGTATACGTGTCAATTGGTCATCTAAGAGACTAGCGTCCCAAACAATTTCAGTCTCATCTCCAATTGACGAAAAAACCAACAAAATTTTTGGAGTTTATCAAAATTCCACAGAACGCATTCGCGGAACGAAGAGTCAGCTGATGCGTCACGTGCCACATATTTTCCGTTTAAAGAACCAGCAGTGGAACTTAGAAAATCTAAGAATTGTAGAAAAAAGGTGAACGTCAACTATTGAAACACGCTGAACACAACGATACAAACCATCTAAAAGGTATCTTATACAGATCTATTTGAGTCATGGGTTTCAAAAACACTTTATACGTCACTGGTATGTACTCTACCAATTGCAACCATGTCGATTGCTGATGTGGTTGTCATTCTTTTTTTGGAACAAGAATAAACTAACAACATTAAAGGGTTCTCAAGAGAAACAAAAGCTAAAGATCTAGCTGTTGATTTTGAAAAGTAAGTTACTCTATCACATCTTTTTGTTTTTCTTTTTTGTTTCCTTTATTTGTTTTCTTTGCTTCTTGCTTCTTGTCTTACCGCTGTTCATGGGTTCTTGTGTTCTTAATAACAAGAGTTTCCAATTATGACAGAATTATCTTATATACTAAGCTGTTATAATTGGAAACTCTGCTCTTTTGTTTGAATACTATAACTTGTTCTTCAATGATTATTGAACCAACTGGATACCCCAAGTCTTCCCTCATGTTATTTCTTGATACCCTTTCTCCCATTTTTCTATTTTTTTTTAATTTTTGATTAACTGGATTCTATAGTCTCACCTTTTCAGAAATCAAGATCAATTGATAATTACAAGGCGATTCAAAGAAATCTATGTTCACTATTTCAATTTCAAGATTCAAATGTTTTCTTCGTTTTCTTTTTCACAATCATCCTTTTTTTCTCTAATTTCATTCATTCAATCTTCACTTTTTTGTCAATCCAGAAAAAGATATTCAAACATTTTATCCAAGAAAAGTTTCAATGTCCCCATTTCTATTCAAAACAAAAAAAAAAAAAGATATCCAAAGATTACTTCAGATTCAAGAACAATATGCAAAACAAATAATCAAAACAAACAGACAAACAATATAGTATCAACTTTCTCAAGTTCAAGATCATTAACAATTTTTATATAGATTCGGTCCATTAGTTAGAGTTGATTTACCACCAACTAAAACTCCAGATGGTCCACCATTTGCCTTTGTTGAATTTCAAGAACTAAAAGATGCAGAAGTTGCAGTCACTGAATTAGATAATAAACCTTTTTCACTTGATGAAGCTTCAACTTTAGTTGTTCAATGGGCAAAATCTGAACCTCATCCTAGTGGACAAGGTTTCAGAGGTGGCCGTGGTGGATTTAGAGGTGGCTTTAGAGGTGGTTTCAGAGGTGGCTTTGGCCGTGGTGGATACGGTCGTGGTGGATATGGTGGTTATAGAGATGATTATGGATATGGTGGATATGGTGGTCGTGGTGGTTATGGATATGGTGGTCCTTCTCGTGGTGGATATAGTGGTTATAGAGATGATTATAGAGATCGTGGATATGGTGGTGGTTACGGTGGCCGTGGTGGATATGGTGCTCCTCGTGGTGGTTACGATAGAGGTGCATATGGTAGAGATGATTATAGATCAAGATCAAGAGATGAAAGACCACCAAGACCAGAAAGAGATGAATATACAGGCACTGGACAAAGAAGAGACAGTGCTGAAGGTCCAGGTGAACCAAGAGAATCAAGAGAACCAAGAGAACCAAGAGATGATTACTATAGAAGCTCTTATGATAGAGATGCTTCCCCAAGAAGAGGTAGAGAAGAAGAAAGTTATCAATCTCATGAAAGACCGATCTCAAGATCAAGAAGTCCAAGAAGAGATTAAGGTTAATAACTATTTCGTAGCAAAAAAATATTTGCCAATGTTTTATTAGATTTATTTATATATATGATATTTTTGAAATGCGATGGTCGAAGAATGAGTAAAGACGATCCAGTATTAATATCAGTGTATTTTTTTTCATCATAATTGTTCTTTAATATACATTCTTTGGTATAAAACAAGTTAGTTCCATGTAATTTATAGTCAGTAGTAGCTTTTAGTTCAAGATTTTATTTGCGGTGTGATTACATAAGTCGATTCCAATTTCTTTGCTTCATCAAATCAAAAGCATCATTAATGTCATACAAAATTATAAAAAAGACATATAAACTACAAATTTTTAATCTTCATCTTCAATAGTAATCATAATACAGATTCACCCAAGGACCAATCATAATGTCATCTGTATTCTTCCTCAAGAACAAAACAGTGCCGAAAGATCCATACAATGATTCTTTCCATAACCAAGGATATGATATAACATTTATTCCATTATTAAATCACATTCATTCAGAACTTTCATTTATTATAAATTACCTAACTTCTCTTGAATTCATTGATGAAACAGATGCATTAATCATAACTTCACAAAGAGCAGTAGAGGCTCTTGATGCTGCGTTGTCACAAATTGACCAATCTACAAAACTGAAAATTTTCAATAAATTGGCATTTACAGTAGGACCTGCAACTTATAAGATCTTGAGTGAGTTGGGATTCACTAGAATCGAAGGTGGTGATGATGCTGGTAATGGTAGTATATTATCTGATATTATAGTGGACAAGTTAAATAAAGAACAAAAAGTTACGTTTTTTACAGGGGAGACAAGAAGAGATATAATACCAAAGAGACTAATTTCTGAAGGTTTCAAATTAAAAGAATTGGTAATTTATAAAACAATTCCAAAAGATGGTATAATTGAAAGATTTACTGAAAATTTCGAATTGAAAAAACATCAAGATTCAATTAAATGGATCATATTTTTCAGTCCTCAAGGTACACAGGAAATTGTAAATTATTTGAAAAATTTCCAACATGATTCCATTTTCCAAAAAAATTGTAAAATTGCATCAATAGGTCCAACAACTGAAACTTATTTAATTGAAAATGGTATCATTCCACATCTTGTTTCTAGAAAACCCGAAGCTGGTACATTACTTAAAGATATAGAAAATTACAGTTCAGAAAGTACATAAATTATAGATGATAATAAAATGCATTTCATAAATTGATGATGATAGTTGTACATAGTCTATTGTAATTCTATTCATTGATTGCTTCAGAGACGATATATAATGTCTCATTCTCATTCTTGTAATCAACTTCCATTAAATATTCATCTTTACTTTCAATACCTTCATTGATAATTTTTATCTTAGGTAATGCAATCTTACCAATTTTAATAGGGATCAATGAAATTTCAATATCTGGTAATTTTATCAACTTATTTGTCTCTGATTTATCAACTTCAAACTTGAATTTTGTTTTACCATTGATTAGCCAAGAATCTTGATTTGTTAAAAGTTCTAATGAATAATAATTTTTTGTATCAACTTCACTTTGGAATTGAACTTTCTTTTTTGATGTATTTGATGTTTCTGTTCCATTCATAAATGAACTTATCTCCAAAGTTGCTGGGATTGCTGTACCAACAACATAGTGTGTTTCTTGATCAATTTTGAATTCAACAGTATGGACAACTTGGACTGATGGAATTTGAACATCGATATACAAATGTCTATCTTTTAAGTCATATTGCGTAACATCAGGAACATGAAGAGAATTGATGATTTGTTCAAAAACATTTATCGTACGAACTTTGATGTCCTCACTTGACATTGAATCAATAATTAATTTGTCAAATTTAATTGGTTCTGTTATTTTAATTTCTTTTGATGTAACATAATGAGTATAATCATATTTCAAATCATCCAAAACCATCTTAAATAATGGGATATATCTTTCTAAACCAACTTTAATTAATTCTGTTTTTAAATGGACCATCAAAATTTGTTTTAATTCTTCTTTTAAATCTCTATAACGAATATCTAATGTTAAATAATCATCTTCACTATATTTAGCACCTTGTTTCTTCTGGATTTTGTAGAAGGAACTGCATGGCTGTTCACCAAATGCAATTAATGAAGGAGTTTCAAAAGATGTGGAGACTTGATATTTTTCATTACTTTGTAAAACTGTTGATAATATTCTGATTGGGAAATCAATATCTGCAGTACCAATGGAGAATTTTGCGTACAATCCAGTGTTTTTGAAAATATCTTGTACAGAAACTGCAATACTAAATGATGTATCTAAAAGTTTAGTAACTGTTTGAGAACGTTCACCTTGTTCAATCTCATAACTGATTTGTGCTTTAAGATCTAAATTTTCTGGATTCAACCCACCATTCATGATGTATGGAACTATAATTTCATATGATGCAAAAGAATCGAGGCCATCTGTGGAAAGCACTAGGTTGTCTGGATCACTTTCAGCTAAACCAATAGCTTCATCAGTTGATAAGTTGACTGCTTTGATATCACTTGTTGGTTCAAATCCATCAGTTTTACTCCATAACCTGATTTTTGAGTTCTTGATTGATGAATTACCTGTATGTATGAATATGGATATAGATTTCGTGGTCAGATTGATGTTTGTCGAATTGGAAATATCGAGTAATAAATTGTCAGGATAGGTGAAAATTAAAAAGTCTTTTGCATCGGTGAATTCACCAGATATTGTAACATTTCCAAGTTCTGCAATTGACTTATAAAGTTTGAATTGACCCAACATGATATGATTTGAAACAAATTTGATTTTGTTAGCACCAGGATTAACATCAGCCTCTTTAGTATCAAATGTAAAAATTTCTTCATTTTCATTTTTCAGTAAAATTTGTGCATTTTTTAGTTTTAACTCACGTTTGAATGGACTTTTGATTATTACTTCAAGTGTCAAAGTGTCATTCGAAGAATTCAGTAAAGTTGGGATTGGTTTAATATCAAATAAGTTTTCAATTGGATATTCAACGTCATCATCTGGTATTAGTTCCTTAAACTTTTCAAAAGTGTCTTCAATTAACTTTGGGGTTATCAATTTCTCTCCAATATTACTTTTAGCGGAAGATAGTATATCAAGGTACACTTTGCACAAATGATTATTTTTGGTCAATGAATCCTCTTCGTCATTTTTGAAAAATTCAGAATCTTGATCTATGTGTTCCAAACAATCTGCAAAAATTTCTAAAAGACTTTTACTAATGAATTCCCATCCCTGTGAGCCATAAAAGTCAGGACAAGTTGCAAATACTTCAGCAGCTTTTTCGTAATTTCCATTTTGATAATCTAAAAGCGCAACGTCAATTGATAAGGCATCAACAGTTCTAGGTCTGCCTGATATACTGAAATGTTTAATTGCTTCACCTGTTAGTATACTGTAGCTTTCTTCAAATGATTTATAAGACCCTAATGTCTT
This sequence comes from Hansenula subpelliculosa, assembly GCA_030582255.1. Taxonomy (NCBI): domain Eukaryota; kingdom Fungi; phylum Ascomycota; class Saccharomycetes; order Phaffomycetales; family Wickerhamomycetaceae; genus Hansenula; species Hansenula subpelliculosa. Next base: position 26,926 of record JAKTWW010000243.1, read on the forward strand.
TTTCAATGGTTCATATGACACTTGGTATTTTGATGCTTCATCCTCTTCATCATCTAATGAAATATCACTCAATATATCGCAAATGTTATATCCTGAACTTTGACCAAGTTTCAGTAATTGTGACCTCTGAAGAAGTAGAAGCTCACCAAAACGTTCAGATATTTGGCTCATATTGCTGTCACTTTGTTCTGATGCTTCAGAGCTTATCTTCACACAAACATCTCTAGCTAACACATCATCAACAAGTCTGTATGTCCATTCACTAACAGAAAGTTTTTGAACAGCACTTGTTGCAAATAATTTAGATATTTCAGCAGCAAAAGCATGAAGTCTCCTTAAAAATTCTGAGACATGTATTGAAGATATTGACATTGATGGAGCTTTATCCGAAAGTGAATCTAAAATAACAAATTGTTTAGCAAACAAATAAGCTTTTAGCTTGAATAATGACACCTCTTTTTCCGATCTTTGGAATAAAGAGGAAGTAGATACAAAATCCATCAAGTTAGTTGTCACTTCTTGCGAAAAGTTCAAGTTCTCTGCAGGGAAAAAATGAGTATCATTTTGCAAAGATTTCACCAAAGCTGAAAGATTATCATATTCACCGAGCGCATCTTCAAGCAAATTTAGCAACAAAAACTGCCTAGCAAACCCTTCTTTCATTGAAAGATACACCATTAGATTTGACTCCTTCTTTTCTCTATCGTTATTCAACATCACCAAACCTTCATGTAACTTTTCAAGTCTGAATGTGAATGAATACAAGATTCCACTTTTCAACTTATTCTGCAGCAGGTTCCATGATTCATTTTCTTCAAGTGGATTTGAATACTTGGCTTTCAGCTTGATACAACGGTCGGTGTCTCCTTCTGTTGCGTTGAAATCTAATTTGAGCTTCTCAAACACTTTAGTTCTTGACTTATTATCACCAGAGTCAGAATCAGGAACATAAAACACCAAATACCAATCTACTGGACCATTGGATTTTTCAATACAGGATTTATGCCACTCTTTGATTAATGGTCGCACCTTGGATTTATATGTATCTGAGTTTTCACATTCTATAAACATCAACCTTACATATGGCACCTCAAGTAAGCGAACAGTTTTCTCCAAAACAGCCCCCGTAGGTATATCTGTGAATCTGAAGTGAGCTTCCATGTCATTGTTATCAAAATATTTCGGCGTTTCCTCCACAAACTTGGTGGGTAATTGAGGGATTGATCTCAGACTATCTTCATTACTCTTCCTCCAATGTAAATTTGTGAGACGAACTTTGGTATTCAATTCATTCTGAAGCTTGGAATACACGTCAAAGGGATCATAGTACCCAATTGAAATGGGCTGAATATGATCTGACATCTAGCGATAGCTGGCTATCGTGGAATGACGTAGTAAGCAAGTGTAAATAATAGACTTGTGTCCTGTGAATAGGTATGTTGACACTCAATGTTTTCTATTTTGGTGTCGTTATTTGATCCAACTTTATTTTCGCGACTGCTTATGTCAGATTTGGTAGCTTTCGCGAATTTCGCAAACGTTAGTAAATTTGCACTGAAGAAAGTGATAAAGATGATATTCTCAGCAACCACATTGTACAAAAAGCTTCAATTCATTGTTATTCTTCTTTAAAAGGAACAATTTCACTGCAGGTGATACAATTAAAATTAACTGGTGGTTAAACTAATTGAATATGGCAGGTGAGGGACACGAGACACCCAACAAGTCTTTCAACAGAACATATCTCGGTTCCACACAAAAGAGAACTCAATCTCCATTTTCAAGAAGAACATGGGACGTGAACGCTAAAGTGTCCTCTCCATTCAGAAGACTTGCGGATTCTGGTAAGCGCTCACCAGTTACCAGCTCCTCTCCTGGAAGCAGAAGTCAAACTCCAAAAATGCCTAAAGAAGACAAATCCGATGAGATCATGGATTGGATCTCTTCTATAAAACAGAGAGCTCAAGTTGTGCTGCAAGCTGAAGAAGAGGAAGAGAAAAAGTTTTATGAAGAAGTCGAGAAAGAAAAGCGTCAAATAGAAAGCCAGAATCAAATCAACACCGAAGCTTTTGATAAATTAAAGTTGTTTTTGGATCAAAATAAACAATCACCAGCTGCAGTAGAACCATCATCAAGTAGACAATATGAGCATCCAAAGAACATGCTATCACAGAATAAACGCTATTCCGAGAAATCAGATGCAGAAAGTTCAGATGCAGAGAGTTCAGACTATGAGGAAGAAATTGAAGAGGTTGAGGAAGTGGAAAGTGAAGACAACAACCGAGGACGCAATTTACTTGAAGAGGTAGATGAAGAATCCGAGGAGCAAGAGCTAGATGACGAAGAGGAAGAAGGAGAAGAATCCGAGGAAGAAGAAGAACATGATTTTGCCCAGCAAGATGTTGAATATGATGCTGAAGGCAGACCTATCTTTACAGAAGATACACAATTTATTGAATTAAGTTCAGACGAAGAAGTGGAAGAAGAAAAACCAACTTACAAACCTGAAGAATTTTCTACATTTGAGGATCACCAATACGTTCCTACTCCACAATATCAAAGCATGTATGCAAACCAGAGTTATATACCCAATTCACATACTCAACAATCAGTTGCTCAAACAGAAGAGACAGCCGAAGAAGTTATCGACTTATCTGAAGAGGGTGATGAAGGAAGCAATGCAGAAGATGATGAAGAGTATGATGAAGAAGAACTGGAATACGAGAGTCAGGAAAATGACCACGAAGACGACCATTCAGATCGTCATGTCCATTTTCGAGACGAACAAGGCGAGACCAATGCTGAAGATGAGAATACAAGTTATGATTATACTGAAATGGATCCAAATTTGCTTGAAGGATTGGAAGACATTGATGAAACTGTTCCTCTAAAGGAGCAAACAAAGAATAATGTAGAAAGCTACAGTGACTCAGAAGGATATAATGAAGATGAACAACCTGACTTTAGTGATAATGAGGTATCAAAAGAAGATTTTGAACAAGAAAATGCTGGTCAAAAACCAATGGAACAACAAACAGGACAACAGAATGATATGGCACAATTCGAGCTATTAGCTTCTGCTGCGCTTACCCAAATATCAGATAACAGTATTGCAAAACAGAATGAAGAAACCCCACACTCAATTGAAGCCACGGAGGAAGAAACTAATGATATTACTGAGGCTGAATCTGAGAACGAAGTTGGCTCAGAATGTGGGATTATTGCAGACGAGGATGAAGGCGTTAAAGATGTATCTCAAGATTCATCACCTGAAGTACAAGTTTCAGGAATTGACACTGAAGCTGAAGAAGAAGATGAAATTTCAGCAACGGAGTCAGATCATTTTAAAAAGAACATTATTGGTCATATTGAAGGTGAAAACGTTCAACAGACGAATGCTCCAAATGAAGACACTAAGAGAAAACTTCCAAAAGACGTCGATGACCCTCAAAATGTTGAAGCTGCAAAAGTCCAACCAGAAGAATATGAAGAAGAGCAATATTACGATTCCGATAATGAGCCATTCAGAAGTCCATCACATAGTTTATTTGGTTCATTAACAGTGGACGAAGTTTCTGCTATCCAAGAAGATGAAGAAGATGAAGAAGTTTTAGATGTCAGTGAATATAGTACTGGTAACATATTGGATGAAATAGACCATCAACAGGAAGAAAAACCACAAGAGGAAGAAATACCACGAGAGGTTGCTCAGCAAGAGTCCCAAGCTATTGCAACCAACAATGCTGATTTGGTACAAAATCGAGGAGATTCACCAAAAGCTGACCCAAGTAAAGAAGTCCTCTTTAATAATATCCCAACAGAAAAAGCTTCTGAAGACCAAAAGCATTCAGGATTTGTTTCTTTTTTCAACATTAAGCCTCTTGATGAGAGACCACCATCAATTTCATTCAATGCTGTTTCTGAAGAGTTCGCAAGAACATTGAAATCACGAGAATCAACACCGATTCCAATCGATGCTACGAAGAAAAACGGTTTTGAAGAGAAACTTGAGGATGAGTCTGTGTCGGTTGATAATGTCTCGAATGAAAATGAAATTTCAAATAAAGAAGAAGAAGGTAAGTCTAGTACAAACACGGATGTCTCAAGTGGTCAAAATCACAAATGGAAGAGCCCTCATGTCTTTGGAAATGTATTATCGGCTGTCACAGATGAAGTAAAAGACGTTGATAAGCTAGTGGAAAAATCACTTGGTGAAGACCCTGAATCTTTTGTTGATAACACAAAAATTGCAAATGAACGCCTGGTAAGTAATTTGAATGAGGTGATACATAAAGAAGCTGATAAAATTATTGAATCGTCTTTAGGAGAGACCCCAGAAGAATTCGTTGAACACACAGAAGCTCCAAAAGAAGGTATCAAAGTTAAAGTGGATGATGTTATCAGTAAAGAAGCTGATAGTGTGTTATCTACTTCTCTTGGTCAGTCTGCTGATGAATTCGTCGATGATTTTGATAAAGCTGCTGAATCTATCAATCCTATTACAGATTCCGCCAAAGATGTCGATGACCAAGTTTTTGCAAAGTCAATTGGTGAAGTTGCTGGAGATTTTGTTACCGACGCAAGTCAAGTTACAAAGGAATTAGCTGCAACATCTGAAGGAACCATCGAAAAGATCAGTAATGAGCTGAATGATATCGCTGAAGAAGGTGCTGGTGTTGTTGAAGGTATGGCTCGTGTAGCCTCTGAGAAAGTTGAAGAAGCTCTTGAAAACTCGGAAATTCCTCCACAACCTGCCGAAATGAACAAGTTGGAAAATGATGAGAACAGGAAGAAACAAGAGGATAGACCCAAGCAAAGCAAAACCATTGCTGCCCCAGGATCAAGTCTTGAATTTGAAGTACCTGATGTTGTCAAAAATGCTTTACGTGAAGCTATCAAAACTGCTAATAGAATTGAAGAACTTGGGGAAAATTTTACAGAAGATGACCAAAAACCACAACTTAACAGAGCCATGTTCAATAAAAAACCTGATGTTTCTCAAAGTAAAGTTCAATATGAACCTCAAGAAAGTATAACCCGTAAGATAGACAAGGGTAAGGAAGATGAAGATGATGAGCCAACAAATAAAATCAGCAAGAAGAAAGATGAAAAGCCAGTGCAAAACGAACTAAAATCTGAACAAAGTACGAGAAAAAGAAAGTATGAAGAGGCAGAAGATGATGAACCAGCTGGTGTTTTTTTCAAGCTACGCAAATTTGCAAAATTTGTTAAGAGAGAATTGAGCTCATCACTTGAAGCTCCAATTACTGATACCGATGACATGGAAGTAGATGAGAAGCAAGCCGTTGAAGAACCAGGAACCTTGAAAGAAGAGTTTGAACAAATGGGTAAAGTTGTTTCTGATATTGCTCATGATAGAATTACAGAAGCTGTTGAGGCAGGTGAATCATTTAAGCATGCTGTACAAGTCAAGATGGAAGAAGCAGGTGAAGCAGGTGAATCGGTTGCTGATGCACTGCAAGACAAAATTGAAGAAGGAGCTGAAGTCGGAGCAGATGTCGCTATTGCGTTGCAAAATAAGGTCGAAGAAGCAGTCGAGAACCCTGTCAGTGCAGAAGCTCGAGAAGATGGTGATGGTTTCTTAGATCAAACTGCTGATACAATCGAAGAGTTTACGAGTTTTGCTGAAGAGGAAATGGAAAAAGCTATTGATCATCCAATTGAGGAAAATGCTGAAAACCAAGCTGATGAAGATGGAGTCTTGAATAAAGTGGCAGATACAGTTGAGAACTTTAGCAACTTTGTTGAAAATCAAGTTGAAGAAACTATAGTGGAACCAGTTGAAGGGGATACCAGTGAAAATTCAAAAGTGGAAGCTAAAGAGGGTGTTATTGACAAGGTTGCCGATACAGTTGAAGATTTTGGTAATTTTGTTGAAAATCAAGTTGAAGAAGCAATTGATAATCCAGTCGAAGGAATTGGAAAGACGACAGGCCAAGATGAACCAGTCTCTCCTACAGTTGATTTATCTTCCAAAGAAGGAACTACATCTACTGTTGATATTAAGAATTCGATGAATAATGTTACCGAAGCCGTCAAAGATTTCACGGAATCTGTTGAGGAGAAAATGGAAGAATCACTGGAAGACCCGGTGTCAAATGACCAAAAACCATCTGTACCAGCTAAAGAACCAATGGACTATCAAAACATGGTTGAAGACAAAGAGAAACTTGTCACTGGGGAAGGTGCTGAGGAAGCTAGTGCGGCAAAAGAAGATCATCAAGGACTTTTAGAAAAAACCGTTGAAAAAGTCGAAGAGTTTGGTTCTTTCCTTGAAGAGAAGGTTGAAGAATCAATCGAAGCACCGGTCGAAGCTACACCTGAAGTCACTGAGCTACCCAAAGAGGGAAATTCAGAAAAGGAACCATCGACAACAGATAAGGTTCTGGAAACAGCTGAGGATTTCAAAGAATTTGTTGATGATACGGTTGAGCAAACATTGGAAACCCCAGTTTCTGGAGAAGGTAAAACTACTGAAGCACTTAATGAAGAAGGAAAGAATGTTCCAGATAAAATAGTTGAAGGTGTTTCTGATTTCGCAAATTTTGTTGAAAATAAAATGGAAGAGGAAGTTGAGAATCCGGTTGCTGGTGATCAAGCTGATACTCATCTAAACTTCAATGAAGATGAAGTTGAAAATGAACATGGTACCAATGAAGAAAATTTAGCTCCAAATGAAGTTATATCTACTAATATTGGTCTTCAACATAGTGAATCCAAACCTGCAGAACATAGATCACCTTTGAAAAGAGTCTTTGATTACTTTTTCAATGGCAAAGATTCCAAAAAAGAATCAGAGGTCGAACAACTTGATAAAATTGATACAGAACCTATTGGATCTGAAGAACCATCATCTCCAATTGAAAGACCATCAAAACGTTTCAAGAAAACACATTTTTCTTCATCCCCAGATTTCCATGATCATATAATTATGAAGACAAGAAGTGGTAAGATAATTGGTGCAAATTCAAAAAATGATATTGCAGAAGCTGAGCATTTAGAGGAAGAGGAAGAAGAAATGATTGATCGTATTGCACATGGTGAGTTACATACTGGTCATGTTCTTCATGAACTTGCTCTTGAACATGAGAGATTAGAGCATGAAAACAAGCTACGTGAAGAACTCGAAGAGTCTGAAGTGCAAGCAAACGCTAAAACTGGTCAGTCAAAAGATTTGGAAATTAATGTTGGTGGAAATGAAGAAGCTGCAGTTAATGACGCAAACGAAGAATCTAAGAAAGATGATTCGAAAGATTTGGAAACAAAAGTTGAAGATCCTGAAGAACCTGTTATTGAGGAGACAATCAATCAACCAAAGAGAAAAGGAAGAAACGCTAAACGTTCCAGAACAGAAGAAGATGCAACTGAAGGGTCTCAAAAGACTGAAACTTTTGATACAAGAAGGAAAACCAGGTCAAAAAGCAGAGGTAGACAACGTAAAGAACCACCGCCACCAACAGAAAGAAAATTAAGAAGTCGTACAAAGTGAGGTATGCAAGGTAATTATTATAATTATTAATAGTTTTATGGTTTTATGAATAAATGTACATTATATAATAATTGATTTAAACATTACGTAAACTTTATATTCATTGATACGATGAAAACGAAGATTCTATATACAAGTTATTGATTAATTAATTAATGAAATATTTAAAACTCTATAATGCAACTCTATCTATCTCTCTTTTTCTTTTTTCTTTTTCTGATTATACTTTTACTAATTTTTTGGTTTATAATTCTATGCTATATACTTCATTAAATATTCAAAACATGAAAAAAACGCAACACTAGTGAAAACAGATCTTGTAACACTTACACTTAAACCTCTATACATATTTCTTGTTGGGAAACTTAATTTTCTAATTAATAAAGGTTTTGGAGGTTTTCTTGCTAATTCTCTTATAATATTTGAAACTATATCTCTTTGTGTTAAAGATTTAACTGTATCAATTGGGAAAACTAATACCCAACTGAAGATACCAGACATTGCACCTGCTAATGTGATAGATACAGTACCCATGGGTATATTTGTTCCTTGAATTTTACCATCAGGACCTGCAAATCCTTGAATTAAAATTTTAGCAGTTTCATAAATACTAAAATATAATCCCGAACCAAAAGCATCTCTTAATAAATGGAATTTATAACCTGAATATAAACCAGAAATACCTTCATATCTTCTTATTTGTTTAGCAACTTGCCAAGTTGTTTTAGGCATTCTTCTTGGATTAAGGTTTAATTCTCCTTGCATTAAAATATATAATTGTTGAAATAATTTTGTAAATTCAAAAGGACATGCAAATAAACTTGTACCAGCACCAGCTGCAAAACCTGAAGCAAATGAAATTGGGGCATTATTTATAGCTAATATAACATTTTGTACTTTATGTGAACTTTTTGAATCAGTTTTTATTGGTTTTATTGTATAAGTTTGTAATAATGATGCATATGGTTTTGCAGCTGTATATAATGAAACACCTAAAGATTTTGAAAAAGAAGTTGATAATAAAGGTGCAGTAACACCTCTAAATAAACCTTTAAAACCTTCATGTTTTATAGTTTTTTTCAAACAATCATAAATCCCATTAAAAGGATGTGTTTGCATTCTTGTTTTAATTGAATCTAATGGGAATCCAACCACTGTAGAGAATAATGAAGCAGTATATGATAAAATTGTTGGTCTCCATGGTTGGAAAGATGTTGGTAATATATGAATTGCATGATTTAAATCTAATTCACCAGTGATTGCTGGTGCAACTGAAGTTTTTAAAGATGTTGTTGTACTCATGAACCAGATAAATGTATTGTATTGTGTTGTATATATCAGTGATTATCTCTTTACCTTCTTGGTGATTTTTTTGGGGGGTTTTTTTTTTTGACTTTTATATTCTAGCAATTAGTTGATTAACCATAGATATTAACTTTATTGATACTGATTATGATGATGATGAATATGATGAATATGATGAATATGATGCATGCTATTCTTTGATTTTACTCAAAGATATTATTGAATGGATATAAAAAGAATGCAAATGAAATGGTATGAAAAGAAAGTTATAATTCAATGATATGACTCTCTATATGACTTCTAATATGCTTTGAATATGGATTGATATAGTAGGAATAGCTAAATTTATTCAACACTATTATATGTTAAGTTGACAGTTTGTGAATCATATCGATTTTTTTCGAAAATTCGCGATTTCGTTGTGGTCCGAGAACGATTTGTGATTTGGAACTACGATTGAATGAATCAGTTGATTTGGAAAGGATAAAGACAATTGTATAAATAAATATATATATATATATATATATTATATCTACAAATGCAAAGTATTGATCAATTCATTCCAGATAATAATCATTTCAATATGTCATCAAATGATGACACATGTTTAGTATACATCAATATCTAATCACGTTTCTTAGTAGCAGAAGATTTAGCTTTAGTACCAGTATTTTCATTTTTGGAAGATTTATCTTTCTTACCATTTGAATTTGAATTTGAAGATGATTTTGAAGATGAAGATTCTTTAGCTAAACGTTCAGCTTCTTCTTTTTCAAAAATTTCTAATCTTTGTTGATATTCCCATTCACCATAATATAAACCAACTTGTAAAGTAATTATAGCACCAAGTAAGAAAATAATCATGATTGAAGAAGCTGCAATAACATTAATACCAGTATTTTCATCAACTTCACCCCAATCACCATGTAATGCAGACATTGCACCAGTTTTCAAATTTGTTAAATAAATACAAAAAGCAAGTACATATAAAAATAATGAACCATATTCAAAATATTTTGCATCTTCAGCAGGTTTATAAACTTTAATAAACATTCCTAAAAACCCTAATCCAATGAAAAAATGTAAAATATGTAATGGAATTTTTGGAATTTCTGCCCATGTTCTATAATGTCTTAATGAATTATTAAAATCTTCTTGTGTTACAGATTGTGAAAATAATGTTTTAAAATCATATGGTAAATTACCTAAAAGAACACCAAGAAAGAAGAAAACACCTATGGAAATCAAAGTTAATACAGGGATTCTATAAATCTAATCAAATGAAAGATTGGAACAGTGAAAACCCAATAAAAAGGGAGAATGGGATAAACAACATACCTGCAATGATCAAACCATTCCCGATAGGAAGGATATCTTTGTATTTGATAGCCATTGTTATATTTGATCTATTTGTTTAATAAAGTTCAATAACCAAAATGTTTAGTAGTTTGTTACAATCATCATTTATTTTGTTTTATTTAATTTCTCTGTTCGTTCAAAGGCTGCTCTGACAGGGCTTCATAACCAGCGAGGAAGTTATTGGTTGAAGATTGGAGAGAAATTAAAATCAACATTTGATATGAGATTAGAAAATGGATAAGGCTTTTCATAAGGGGAAAACAATAAATGAATTATGATATAAAATGGTGATAATATATATATCTAGATCTATTCTTTGTATAATTATTATTTTAAATAAACTACAATATTATTAATGTAAACCCCGAACCTATTCCTAAAATTTCAAAATAAATTATACAAATTAGAAACGTAAAGATTCTTAAGCTTCAACAGCTTGTTCAGTTTCAGCAACTGGTTCAGTAGCAGCTGATTCTTCTTCAACTGATTCTTCAGGTTTTTGAACATAAGATTTAACAGTTGGAGATGGAACGATATCATCTTCTTTTGGTTCGATAACTTTAACGTAATCAGGTAATGATCTTGGACCTCTTCTGTTAGTTTCAGGATCTCTCATAATTTTAACTTTAACACCTAAAACACCTTGTCTTAATAAGACGTGACGAGTAGCGGTATCAATAAAATCACGAACTGGTTGACCAGAATGAATTAAGAAACCATCTTGAAATTTCATTGATTTAGCTCTTGCAGCTCTTAATTTACCAGAAATAACAACTTCAACACCTTTAGCACCTGATTCCATAACATATCTAACAACACCATAAGCAGCTCTTCTAATAGCTAAACCATTTAATAATTTGAATTTTAATGATTCAGCTTGAGCAACAGCAGATAAACCACGATCTTGAACTCTTTCAGCATATAAGACAATAGTACCTGGAGCAAATTTAAATCTTTTTTGAACTAAAGAAGTTAATTCATAAATTCTTCTACCATTTTCACCTAAAACTGCATTAGTTTGAGTAGCTCTAATAATAACTTCAGTTTTAGTTGGAGTAACTCTAACTTCAACACCAGCATAACCTTGTTCAGCTAATTCTCTGGTGAAGAATTCATTTAATTCGGCGTAGAAAACACCGTCAGCGACTAACTTTCTTTTCTTTGAGATGATGGCAACCATTGTGGAATAATCTGTTGTTGTTGTTGTTAATAATATATTAACTTTCAAATAGAAATGGTTATTGTTTAGAATTATTTCAATGAAATTTTGTTCAATGGGTTCCAACGAAATTTTTTTTTTCACGGCATTGGTGTCTGGATTTATACAGCTTTTGTGACTTTTGATGTGAACTCCGAACACCAGAAAGCTAAAAAAAACAAAAAACTTGAAAAACAATTTTTATCAGATTATGTAATCGGATTTAAGTTTCGAGGAGAGTTAGTGACGTGTCATGTGACTGAGCACACACATTCCTCGGAATACGATGGATTAATTAATCAAGCGGTAAAGATTTTATTATGACACGCGGAAAAAGCTGGTCAAATGGCTTTAAAAGATAAACAACAAGCCATGAGAACATAAGTCAGAAAGAAAAATAATACACACACACATATATGTTAACCTAATATCAAAGAAATAATAACACTAAGCTAATGGTAAAACAAGTTGAAACTTGCATGCCATCCATTCCATCATTTGAAGAACAGCATAGTTGATTAGAAATGTTGAGAGAAGGTAAACCTATCGGATGTCTCAATTATCAAAGGCTGGTATGATGATATGGAATTCCTCATGGGCTTAGAAAATGTGAATGTGTTGTGAATTGGTGGATGATGCGTGTATGTAATACTTGTAGTCGTGTAGTGGGAGAGATCAAGTTGGATCAAGTTGGATCAAAATGGATCAGAGTGGATCAGAGTGGGATCAAAATGGATCAACAAACGCGTTAGTGTGAGACAGTAAACATGTAGTAAACAATCAGGAATGAGTAGTAGTTGATACCAGATGACTACTAATAAACACCATCGATATTATGTCTTTTAATTGATATCGAAGTCAATAGCAGTTCACACTATACATTATATTCTTATACCGCTGAACTTTAGAAGAATCAGATCTCTTGTATCTCTCTCGTATGTGTGTATAGATTCCTCTAATTCCAGATTCATGAGATCTCATTGATTACAATCAGACATTTCCAAATGCACCTTCACCAACTTCACCGATTATTTTTTTTCGGTTTCTCATACCATGATTAATTCGATTTGATAAACAAAACCAATATTCAGTTTGTAGATTCCCGTATATACTCAGCTTCCCATTCCCATTCCGTTAAGAATAAACCAAATCTATTGGACATGATTCCTTATGCTTTGTGCCTACGAACTCAGCGTGTGTAAATATGTGTGTATGTTTTGTTTTTGTTTGTTTCTCACCAATTCTCATTATAACCAAATAATAGTAATATTTTAATTGTAACTATGGTTACTTGGGCTTATTCTTAACAAATCAGTTCAGAGTTTAGATTTTAACAGTAGTAGAATTGCTTTGATAGCTACACAAAATCAAGAGGCTGTTATTATTATTATTATTATTATAATGAATGTAAACAAAAGCGTGATGCGTCAAATGGAATATTACGATACACCGCGGAAGTGATAATTTTACTAGTGGATGATTATTGTGGGAAACCCAGAGATTATAACGTAGTAGATTTATGATTCCTCTTGTTCTTTGATTGCCTTGGATATTGGGATGTTGGTCATATATTCTAGTTCCTCTTCCTCTATTCATCAAATCAATATTATCCTCAACCACTTTCTTTAATCTCTTCCGCTGTCTCTAACTTTCTCTCTTGAGGCTCAAAACAACTTCAAACAACACAAATTGATGCGCGTCACAAAACCAGAATTCAACCAACGCAGTGTGGCTGACCCAGAATCCACGTTCCGAGAAGAGATCTCACGGGAGGCAAAATAAAAACAGGTTGACACACGTTTCCAGCAAAAGTTGGCAAAAGTTAGCCCAAGTTTGGCCCAAGTTTGGAGAGGCTTGCGCTGGAGGATGCATGAGGGCGTGTCTGTGTGTGTCTGTGTGTGTCTGGATGTGCACGGAAAGGGAAACGGGAGAGATCTTGGGCCTCGTTGTGGACAGATCAGTGTCCCAAATAGGGTGGAACCATCCTAAAGAGGTGTGTTCATTTCCCATTTAGTCTCAAACATTCTTGATCCATACTTCTCAAAGGTACTGTTTAAATTTTATTATTATATAGTAAAGTTATCTGGAGTTCGGGAATCATACCAAAACATGGATCAAATTCTTCACCAAATCAAGAATACCAACAAGCATTTTAAAAGTTATTTTTAAATTGAAGATCGAAATCAAAGAAAATATCCATTTCATTAAAACTATAAATATGAGTCCATTTCCCACTTCTAACAATTTATTTCTTTCCTTTCCATCATCATCAAATCAACAAGTTCCAACTTTAGTCTTTCGTTAAACAACAACAACAACAACAACAACTTACACTTCAAAATGCAATTCCAATTAGTTACTTTATTCTCAATCGCTGCTTTAGTTTCAGCAAAATCTGTTGAAGAAACTTCAACCGCCGTTGTTTCTCAAGAATCAACAACCACTTCATCAATCGAAGATTGTGCTTCAACCGTTACAAACTGTCCAGCAAGAGAACATACCACTACTTTAGCTGCTAATGGTACTACTGTTGCTCCAGCTAATGCTTCAACTTCATCAAATGGTACTGTTGTTTCACCAACTGTTTCATCATATGAAGGTGCTGGTAAAGCCTTATACGCCCAAGCTGGTGTTGCCGCTTTAGCTGGTGTTGCTGCTTTATTATTATAAGTTTAATACAATAATAGATTAGCTTATAGTTATTGATAAATTCCAATTGGAATAATCAATTCACCATACCAGAGGGTTTAGGATTTATAGATAAGGTTTTAGGTTTATGTACATTAGTTAAATAGTGACAATTGCTACAGTTTCATTTCGTTTTTATAAAAAACCATTCATCTTGTAGTTGAAATCTTTGTTTTTGATGATCTAGTATAATCGTTGTTTATTTATTTACTTTAAATCTTAGACGATTTACAATTGTGTGGTCGCGTTCGAACCAAGAAAATCTAGTTTGTTTTGATTTCGTGATTTTCAAATAGAGAAAAAGTAGAACGAAGAATTGAAGGTAACCAAGAATTAACTCTAGTAATAATGAATCAACTAGATATGATAGTTCCCATTATCACATTGAATATAGCTAATACAAGTTCATTTTACGTTGTCTTAATCGATGATGATACGAGATGCTTCTTTCAAGTATAGCGTACTCAATTACTGTATTGATGTTTGAAACATTCCCTCATTGAGGAGGCTATTCAAAAATCAAGCATTCCCACATCCATAATTCAATGTATTGTTAAATTGTCTAAAAGTTGTTGTGAAACCATTGTAATAAGCTGTGATAAGTACTGGAAATGACATCTATCAAATATACATTATACATAACACTCATTCATTGGTCTTTCAATTGTTTTAACGGTCAAGTTGAAAGAATGAATTTCCACTAAGGCAGTCCAATCCCATACAACAACAGTTTTACACTAACACTACATAACGAGACATCTCCAACAAAGTGAGACTAGGAGCAGCTCAGTACATCACAGAAACTAGACACGACAGAATCAGACAGTCCTGTTACTACCTATCATAGGCCAATAATGAATTACATTCCCACATTCAGTACATCAAATCCTATTGAAGCTTAAGGACTGTGGGTCTGGTCTGGTGTTTCCTGGCATTTGCAAACTGGAGCACATTCCGGAAACACAAGTGTTGGACACTCTCAAACACAAATATCATCATCCTCAATCATCATCATCATCATCATTGATACACAACTCCCTGGTAATACACAGTATAAACCCTGCCAAACAAAAGTCGTTATATAGCGTAACTCTTTGTACAAACACTACAACCATCTGTATCAAGGGCTATTCTAGTGTTGGTGTTCTTAAATCTGTCTCTTTTCCACTGCCTTTGATTAAATAAATTTTCACTGGCAATTTTTTGGACAGTGCACACTTTTTTTTAAATTTCAATCAACACAATTCATGCGCTCGCAAATTATACGTAAGGGCATTTACAACTGTTTTAGAAAATCACGACAAAAACGTACAATTTTTAATCATTTATACCAATTACCATATCCTATTATCATCATCATCATCATCTTCTTCTTCTTCATCTTCTTCATATTCATCGCCAATACAGAGATAAATAAAAGCACAAATCATGAGAAGTTTTAAATGTGTAGTTGTTGGTGATGGGTAAGTCTGAGACTAATTATATATCTTAAATGCTTAATTGATTAAATTTATGAGATTATAACTTTTTAAGTTATATTGTCTTTTTAAAACAAATTATATTTGTTGTCAAGGTGTTATTGAAACCAATTATAATTTTCATATTTTTATTATCAAAGCATTAGATATAATGAATATATATAATGAATATATATATATATATTGAACCATTTTTGAATATTATGAAATATACTAACATTTCCAAGTGCCGTTGGTAAAACTTGTTTATTAATTAGTTATACAACAAATACATTCCCACAAGATTATATCCCAACAGTTTTCGATAATTATACTAAAAATACATTATTTGAAGGTGCTCATTATAAATTAGAATTATGGGATACAGCAGGTCAAGAAGATTATGATAGATTAAGACCTTTATCATATCCACAAACTGATGTTTTTTTAGTTTGTTTTTCAATAGTGGAACCATCTTCATTTAAAAATATTAAAAGTAAATGGATCCCAGAAATTAAACATCATTCTTCAGATTCTGTTCAAATTTTATTAGTTGGTACAAAAGCTGATCTTAGAGAAGATCCTCATACTTTAGATAGATTAGAAGAATCAGGTAATGAACCAATTTCAAAAAATGAAGGTAAAAAATTAGCAAAAGAATTAGGATTATATGATTATTTAGAATGTTCAGCTGCAACTCAAGAAGGTGTTGAAGAAATTTTTGATAATGTTATAAAAGCTGTATTAGAAGATGAAAAAGAAATTTCAAAAGCAACAACTAATTTAAATCAAAAAACTACTCAACAAGTTAATCAACCAACTGTGATTTCTAAAAAACCAAGAAAGAAGTCAAAATGTACCATTTTATAATTTCATCAAGTACAAATGTTTATTGTTAATTCCGTTTCTCTCTCTATCTCAATCTCTATCTCTATATATGTTTTTTTTTTCTTTTCTCATTGACTTTCACTTCATTGTTTTTCTAATTATTTTAGTTTTCATTTTTTAGTTAATATCTTATCTTATTCCCATTTCTTCAAAGTTTATCATCTACATTTCATATTTTCATTCGTTTGAAACGTCAATTCTAATATACAGATTTTAAATAGACACTAACACAAATTATATATACTTATACTTCTTAACGAGCACCACTCAATTTAGCAGCTCTTAAAGGATGCATATTTGCTAAATCTTCAGGAACAGGTGCAGCTTTCTTAGATTCTTTATTTGCTCTTTCTTGTTTTAATCTTTCTTTTCTTTCATCTAATAATTTAGTATTTTTATCTCTAATTTTATCTAAACGATTTGTTGAATTACCACCACCACCAACTGTTAATTCAACATTTATTTTACGATCTCTTAATGTTGATCTATGCATACGTAAAGCAACTTCCATCTTATGTTGAATATCACTACCTGATCCATCAAATTCTAAAAATGCAATACCTTTTTCACTACGAATCCTTATACGATCTGGATTTGAAGCACGGAAATGTGCAACTAATTCAGATTGTTGAATATCATATGGTAAATTACCAACAAATAATAAGAAACGTGGGGCACTATTAGAACCTTTACCCTTTTTACCTCTTCTTGTTTTACGTTTTTTTTTAATTGGTTCACCATTTTCTGTAGTTTGTTCTTTTATTTCATCTTTTTTCTCCTCTTTGGTTGATTCAGTTGTTGTTGCGGTTGTGCTTGTTTCTTCAGTCTTATCCTTCTTGGTCTTATTACGAAACTCTAAGGCCTTTTTTTGTTTCTTTGTAAGTTTTATTTCAGTTTCAGACATGATTGTTAAAATAGTTTTTCAGTTGTCAGTCTCTTCTTGATCTAGTTCACATACTTACAAAGTAATATCTATAGTTAAATTTTTTTTTTATTTTTATGAGATGAGATGAGAAACCCGAGAAATTTTGACAGTTGTCTTAAGTAACCATGAAAGATTTTAAAATCACAAAGTAAAACATACATGACATAAAGCAATAATCCACGTCTATATCCACCAATAACCATCACAATCATTAAAAATAATGAGTACTAGAAATAAACATATCCAACAACAACAATATCCACAAAAAATAAGATCAAGAAGAGATTCAATAAGCCCCATGAGAAAATCGAAGGCAAATGAATATAGAGAAAGATCAAGAGATAGATCCCATGATAGATCAAGTATAGTATCCAATGGCCAAACCCATAGAACAGAGGATAGCTCAAAGGATAACACCACAATTGAACAGAAGAATGATGAGCCTAGTGGCTTACACGATGAAGAAAGAGGTCGTTCTACAGAAAGGAAAATCAATAATAATAATAATAATAATAATAATAATAATGATCATGATGATGATGATCATGTACAATCATCACAGGATGATATGATGATGAAATTGATGGGATTTGGATCATTTGACTCTACAAAGGGGAAACATGTGAATGGTGTTGGATCTGGTACTGTTAAAAAGAATAAAAAGGCACAATTTAGACAATATATGAATAGAGAAAAGGGATTTAATAGAAATTTATCACCAGATAGAAAGAGAAAAAAATAAAATTATTTAACTTGGAATTTACATGTAAAAGTTTTTTTTGTTTAATTAAATAAAATGTTTATATTATTTATTGAGATTCTAAAACTTTTGTATGTTCAGAATATAAATCTTCATACATTTTTCTTAAATCGGTGTATGCTTTTGTTATTTTAGTTACTTTAGTTTCTAATTCTTCAACTCTAGCATTTGAACCTGATGATGAATCATTAGAAGAAATAATAACTTCTGAATTGAAATTTGATAAATTTTCTAATTCAAAAGATTCTTGAGCAACTCTATTTAAATGTTCATCAATATCAAATAATTTTTCCTCATCATCTTCACCAATTTGATATACAACATCTTGTTCTTTTGGAACTTTATTTGAAATTATTCTTTTAAATTGTGGAATTGCCTTTTGAGTTTTTTCAATAATTTGATTAACACCAGTCTTGTAAGTATTTATAACTTGAATATTCGTTATTTTACTCCCTAATTCTTTTAATTCTTTAACAACTTGCTTAGAAACAACATCACTTATAACAACTTTACCTGATGCATCACCAGATATTAAAAGGGAACCATCTAATGAAATTGCTAAACTTGTAACAGGATTTGGACTATGATGAGTAAATGTATTTGTTAATTGATGATCTTCTGACAAGGTAATAACTTTACCATAACCACCTTTGGCTTCCAATATATTTGTTGAAGGATTTGGTTCATAAATATTAATTTGACGAATATTACCATTTGATAATCCAACATAAATTGAACGATCTGCTGAATCCACATTAATTGATTCAATTTGTTGACCAATAATGAAAGTTGATAATAGTTGAAATTTGAAAATACTATAAATACGTATCGTACAATCTTTTGAAACTGTATATAATTTTGAATCTTGATGAATACTATTATTTATGAAAAGATCTGTAACTTCTAAAGTATTATCAGAAATGATATGAATTGGTTTAATAACACGATCATCATCTTTTACAAAAGAAACTAAATCAGTTATTTTCCATATTAATACTCTTGCATCTTTACCTGCAGTAACCAAATAAGAACCATCATTTGTTGTTTTCAAAGTGGTAATACTTTGATAATGAGCTTCTTTAACATTTAATAATAAACCTGAATTTAATTCCCAAACATATATTTTACCACTTAATCCACCACCAATTAATAAATACGGTAGTCTAAATTTTGGTAAATTTGTTTCATCTTCAATTTCAAAATCTTCTGTATATAATTCTTGATTATTTGAACATAATGTTAAACCTGTTAATTGTTCCGGAACAGGAATTCTTTGATCTGGTGATTCTTTACCCCATGTATAAACATTTATTAAAGCTTTCCCCCTTGAGGCAACAAAGACTCGATCACCTGGATTCGTCCCAGTAATAACAGCACCATGAGGATATGATGAAGATTGACGAAATGCAACGTTATGAGATTGTGAATGGATTGAAGATGCAATACCATTTACTTGAGCACCGTTTTTATCATCACCAAACCCTTCAGAATTATAAAAAACGACTTCTTCCATCTTTATATCAAATTATATTACAGTAATACCACTTGAAATTATGATGTTTCTTGATCTTATTTGAAATCTTTATAATTTGTTTACTAGAACATAAATTTTTTCTTGAGCCCATCGCCGGTTTTGAAGCACTGGTGATTTTTTTGCCCTTTTTGATTTTTTTTTGATTTTGCCCATTAACGCCATAAAAATCCAGATCACGATTCAAAGTAAGAACACGAATATAAATAAAATCCAATAATTGAATTGGAGAGATATCAATTCAAATCAAATCTGTAAAGTTTATTACGGGGAAGAATGCCTTTGAATATCATTGGGAGTATGGTCCTTGACGGTCCGGATGTCTTGCCAGGTTGGCCTTATATCAAGAGTTATGGGCCTCTGGTTTTAGCGCTTAGTGGGTTGAAATACTACTGCCGCGGTGCTACAAATACATGGGAAAGAGACTTACATGCCAAAGTATACATTGTGACTGGTGGTACCTCGGGTGTTGGTGCTGCAGTTGTTGATGAATTGGCAGCAAAGGGGGCACAAATCATCTTGTTGGTGCGATCTGTTAAAGATGCTTGGTTAACTGATTACGTTCAAGATTTAAGAGATAAACATCAAAATTTTTTGATTTATGCAGAAGAATGTGATTTATCTTCATTGTATTCAGTGAGAAAATTTGCTACAAAATGGTTAGATAATGTTCCTCCAAGAAGATTAGATGGTGTTATTTGTTGTGCTGCTGAAAGTTTACCATATGGTAAAGAACGTGAAAATTCAATTGATGGAATTGAAATTCAAACAGCGGTTAATTATGTTGGTCATTATCATTTGTTAACTTTATTATCACCTTCCCTTAGAGCTCAAATACCCGATAGAGATGTTCGTGTTATATTAACTACCTGTTTATCACAAGCTATGGGGGATTTGGATCTATCGGATCCTTTATATATGAATAAAAGATATCCAAAGAATAAACCTTGGAGAGTGTTTGGTACTTCTAAATTACAATTGGGATTATTTGCTAAAGAATTTCAAAGAAGATTAACAGCTATTCCAAGAAAGGATAACATGCCAAATAATGTTAGAGTTAATATTGTTAATCCTGGAATAATGAGAACACCAAGTACTAAAAGAGTATTGACATTTGGTTCATTATTTGGGTTATTAATATATATTATAATGTTACCAATTTGGATGATTTTATTAAAATCAAGTACTCGTGGTGCACAATCATTTTTCTATGCATTAATGTGTCCAGACTTTATTTCATTAGATGGAGGTAATTTTATTTCAGAATGTTCAATTTATCATCCAGCTAGAAAAGAATTTAATGATGTTGAATCACAAAAAGAATTGTATGATAATACTGCAAAACTGATAGAGCAAGTTGAAAAAAATTCTGCATATAAACGTAAGAAGGCGGAACAATTAGCTAAGAAGGATAATAATAAGAAGGAAGCTGAAAAGAAGAAAGAAGAAAAAGATAGCAAGACTAAACAAGATATTGGATTACAATCTACAAAGCAAAAAGATGAAGTTCCATTGTTCCCAGAGATCAATGAAGATGACGAGTTAGAAGGTGGGAAAACCACTGGTGCTAGTACTGGTAAGAACGGTGGTAAGTCCAAGGGGTCCAAGAAGGGTAAGAAGGGTTCTAAGAAGGCCTAGTATATATTATGCACATATATATATATATCTAATGGATTCATTTAGTTGTGTTAAATCGAGAGAACTCCATCGATGTAACCCGACTAGTCACCTGACCATGGCCCCCGTGTTTAGTCTCTGCCGGCTTCTCGCGCTAAATAGTTTAATAGCTTATCTTTATCTCCACCAATGAAAAGTTTTGGCGAGGGCATTAAGCGTACGATGGTCAAGAAGCCAGTAATGAGCCAGTAGCACAGAGAGGAAGTACTTGTAGAGAGGCAATAGCTGTCAACAGTGTCAGAAGACATTGTATATTGTAACCACACTGCGAGTAACAGAGAGTGAACACATATCTAGACCTCCACTTAATATCAGTTCTGGTTCTCGTTTTCTGATAGAGCACCTCGGGTTTTTTATCAGAGAAGATCAAAATCAAAATAAAAATCAAAATCAAAATCAAAATCAAATTATCATCAATTCAATCTATAAAATCCATCAACCGCCCAATCAGTCAACAACGGACCCTTAGCTACGCCACTTAAAACGACTCTAGAGATATTCGCTAGCTCTTGATTTTACTGCTAACACATCATTAAGTTCATCTATATACTAGAAACAGGGGAAACAATATATTTAAACTACAAAGCAAAAAACTCTCAAAGCAACAACCGCCATGGCTTCCTCACCGGTTTCTTCATTAACAAGACTATTGCAAAAGCAAAATGAGGATAAGAAACAATCAAATCTGAAAATACAATCAAATCATGAAGATGATGATGTTCTTACAAATGCTGTTTCTATTGACGGTGTTGAAGTTCCTGCTTATGGTGATTCTCAAGACCCAACTAATGATGAAATTAACCGTGATAATAACAATAACAATAATCATCATCATAATAATAATAATAATCATGGCCATACCCATACTCATTCAGAATCTTCAAGTTATAACCAAAGAAGCCCCATTTCTATAAACCCTTCAAGTTATTCAAGAGCACCTCCTATTAGAGCTCCATTACAAGCATCCATTCATAGAAATCCTTCTGTATCAAATGGTTCTGGTTTCCATAATAATTCTTATACAAATCATTCATATTCTTCAAGTATACCCTATTCAGCTCCAAATAGTAATAATTCTTCAAATAATGATGGAACAACAACTCCTTCATCTATTCCAAGACATGGTGGATTACCTTCAAATATTTCAATGATTGAATCAATAAATATTACATCTCCAAAAGTTAATACTGCAGATATTGAACCAAGATTTGTCATTTCAAAACAAAAAATTGCAGCAGCTCAAGCTGCTAATTCTCAATCAAGATCAGTTTCAATGTCACAATCAAATGGTGGAATGTTTTCAAAATCAAGAAAAAATTCATTAATGGATCTAGGTTCTTTTTATAATAATAATTATTCTTCATCATCTTCTATGTCACCAGTTGGAAATAATAATAATAATAATGGTGGTGGTAATGTTGGTGGTGGTGGTGGTCCTCCTCCTATTGATATTGTTACTGGATCTCCTTCAAGTGGATCAAGTGTGGAATCAAGTTATGCTAAATCAAGACATAGTTCCATGGTTGATTTGAAAAGATTTTTCAAAAAAGGTTCATCTCCAAAGGTAAATGGTGCAAGTTTTGCAATGTCTCCCATTGCAAGTAATTTTTCAATAGGTAGTAATTCATTATCAAGAGATAGATCTGGTAGTATGAGTTCTTCATTTAGTAATAATGTTTCATCCTATACAACTCCACAAGTTTTACCATTTTCCAAAAGATATGGAAAATTTGGTGAAAATTTAGGTGCAGGTGCAGGTGGTTCAGTTAAATTAGTTAAAAGATTATCAGATCAACAAGTTTTTGCAGTTAAAGAATTTAGACAACGTACATCTTCAGAAACAAGAAGAGAATATGCTAAAAAAATTACAGGTGAATATTGTATTGGTTCTACTTTAAGACATCCAAATATCATTGAAACTGTGGAAATTGCATACGAAAATGATCGTATTTTACAAGTTATGGAATATTGTGATTATGATTTATTTGCTATTGTAATGTCCAACAAGATGAGTACAAATGAAATCAATTGTTGTTTTAAACAAATTTTAACAGGAATTGAATATTTACATCATATGGGTTTAGCTCATAGAGATTTAAAATTAGATAATTGTGTTATAAATAATCAAGGGATTGTTAAATTAATTGATTTTGGTTCTGCTGTTGTTTTTTCATATCCTTTTAGTAAAACATTAATTGAAGCCTCTGGTATTGTTGGATCAGATCCTTATTTATCACCAGAAACTTTAGTTTTTTCAAAATATGATCCAAGACCTGTTGATATTTGGTCAGCTGCAATGATTTATTGTTGTATGGTTTTGAAAAAATTTCCATGGAAAGTTCCAAAATTAGCTGATAATAGTTTTAAATTATTTTGTTCAGGTAGAGATTGTGATTCTCTTAGTGCCCTTTTAACAAGAGTTCCATCACCAAAACCAATTGAAGAAACTCCAATTAATAAACCTAGTGGATTATCAAATTTATCAAAAGCTTTTTCAAAGCCTTTATCAGAAGTGGAAACTGTAAAACCTGAAACTTCAAAATCTGCAGGTTCTTCATCTTCATCTTCTCATACATCTAAGAAAACTTCATCAATATCATCAAATGCATCCACTGAAACAAATACACCACAACCACCGCAATCACATTCAACTACAAATGAAACTGAAACAGGTACTGAAACAGGTACTGAAACAGGTACTGAAACAGGTACTGAAACAGGTACTGAAACTCCTACACCAACTCCAACTCCAGGTTCAACACCTGATACCCCAGCTCCATCATATGAAGAATCAAATCATGCAACTACTCAATATAGAAAACCAGATACTGGTGAAGCCCATACATCACAATTAATTGGTGAAGCAAGGTTATTACAAGCATTACCTGAAGAGGTACGTCCAGTTCTTAGTAGAATGGTTGATTTAGCTCCTGCATGTAGAGCAACAATTGATGAAGTTATGAATGATTCATGGTTAAAATCTGTTGAAGTTTGTACATTAGAAGAATGTGTTGACGGTACTGGGATTGCAAAATATATTTATCATAAATCTGATAATCATATTCATACTCATGTTGATCAATCTGAAGCCCATATTGCTTCTTTAGAAAAGAAAAAAAATAAGCGTTAATGATTATATTCATTCATTTCACTCATTATTATGATTTCAATTCTTTCCTTCAAGGTTTTTATTTTATTTTAGTCATTGGAACGCTATAATTTCCTTAAAATTTTTAATATGCATAATAGATATTCAGACGTTAATCATAGAGTTTGATATAAATTACGAGATGTTATATACTGTTATATACAATATTAGAAAATGAACAATAATGAAACATATCAAACTTAATGTAGCAATGTCATCGCTACAACCATCAATTTTCTCATAAAATTAACAAAATTTCTATATATTTAGTTAATCTACCTATTTACAAACTGTTTTTTTTTTCTTCTTTTTTTTTTAACAATTTCATCAAGATTATATCACAACATTAATACCCATACTTTTAGCAGTCGATATAATAGATTTCACAACACCTTCCATTGGTAAATCCTTATGGCGTTCATCAGTTTTTTTAATCTTTGCAATTTCATAAACATGTTTAAGAGAAATAGTACCAACTGGTTCTTTACCAACACCAACTTCAGCAGCACCTTTTGTAATACCTGCAGCTTTCATTAATAAAAACCCAGTAGGTGGAGATTTCAATTCAAATTGGAAAGTTCTATCAGGTTTAATATTTAATGCAACAGGAATTGGTATACCTGGTTGATATGAAGCTGTTCTTGCATTAAATTCTTTACAAAAATCAATAGCTTTAACACCTTTTGAACCTAATGCTGGACCAACAGGTGGTGTTGGTGCAGCTTGACCAGCGTTGACTATTAGTTTGACAAAAACGTTCTTTAATGGACCACCACGAGATGACATTATTGAAAATGGTATGGTTTAGATTTGTTTGATGAATTTGTGATGTTGAAATCAATATTATCGATCTCTTAGTATTTGATATTAAGTTTTTTTTTTTCTTCTTGCCCATGTTGATTAAATTTCGAAAAGTGTGTTGGAAAAACCAATATTTGAAGTTTCGCGAATTCTTATTGATGTTATTATACGTATATAAGGAATTTTTAACCCGGAAAGATTATTTACAAAATTACTTTTAACTTAGTATGATTTCTACAATATTATTAATGGAGAATAATGTGATTATTGACTTATAACAGTCATATGCAGAGAGTATTGATGAATAGTGCAAAATACGTTAACAATAAATCATGATGCAATGAAAAATCAAAAAAAAAAAAACCAAAAAAACAAAACAATACATAGAAATGAAGAATGGTTGGGAAAACTCAAGTTCAATCAACTATATTTCTTAAACCTTTTAGAACCACCTCTATGATCTTTGGAATTATAACGTTTGTTTGATTTCCCAGTTATATTACCTAAATTATTTGTTGGTTTTAAACCTTTGAATTTTTGCTTTTTAATGTTTGATAATGAAGTTGGTAATGGACCACTTGGTGCTATTATTTTACCTGCACGAAATGATTTTGCTTTTGATGATGGAGTAGATGTTGATGGTGATGATAATCTTTTAGATGATGATGGTGAATGTTGTGCTTTATTATTAAATGATGGATTTTTGGAAAGTGCTGGCTTTATGATCGGTTTATTTGATTGTTTTATATCTTTATGAGTTAATCTTGTATAAATCAGATAGTAAGCAGATGGATCACGTAATACTTGTTTTTCTGGAATGATATTGATATATTCATCATCATATGTAGCCCAAACACCATCTGGTTGACGACAATGAGCAACATAATGACCAGAAGAAACTGATCTACCTTCATGAACAACAACAGAGATCAATTGATATATAACAGGTTCTGAATTTGTGGTATATTGAGATAAATCAAGAATTAATGGATATGAAACACCTTGTTTAACTTTTGATGATGAATTACCATTAAATCTAAATCTTTTCAAATGAACAGCCAAAGTTTCTGGAGCTCTATTAATTGTACTAATTTTCATAGCATTGGTTCTTTTATCACATTTTTCACAAACATAACCACTTTTATCAGATCTATCAGTTTTGATTAATTCAGGTGAAAAAAAATCTTTAATAGATTTATTTATAGAATATCTATGTTTAGATTCGTCACTTGCTTGTTGCTGTAATTCACTAGATTGATTTGTTTCTTCAGTACCAGTAGCATTGTTTTTTTTGGAATTACCTAAATGTAATGATAAATCATAAAATTCTTGTTGAGTTTTGGAAATATGACCACAACTTTTACAAGTCACAAATTGATCTAATGAACCACCAAAGATATCGTATATAATGCTCTCATTTAATTTTTTACCCCTTGGAGTACTATCTTCTTGTAATCTGGATAATAATGACATGAAATATTCATGAGAATCTTCTTGTTGCCATTCAGACATCATGCAATTAATGTCTTCGAGTCTACCAATCAATTTTTTAGGATTAATAAATTTTAACCCACCTTTCTTATTATCCATCTTCTCTAAACCCCACATTCTAGCAGAAGTTTCAGCTAAAACATTTGTAACAGATCTTGAATTGATTGTATCTTTATATTTATTTTGTAAGACGTCACATAAATAATGTTGAACAGCTGGAATATGAATCATTGCTTGAACCGCAGCATTTGTATAACATGTAACACCATGATTTAAAAGACCCAATGGTTTACGAGAGCTGAATTGTGCACCCCAGTTTTTGATAATCCTTGATGAATCATTTGAACCTCTATCAGCTGGTGATTCTTCAATACCATAAAAATCATGGATATCTAAAGTTGTGGTTGTTTTCGTTTTGGCATCATCACTCTCTTCTTCCGATTCTGGAGAGGTTGGTGGTGTATTGGCATTAGCAGCGGCTTCGCTCTTTTCACTTAAAAGATCTTTCTTGATCAAGGCAGCTTCGTCTTCTTTACCAGAAGATTCGTCATCACTAGCTTCCTCAGCTTCATCTTCATCTTCAGCAGCCGATGACTCTTCTGCTTCATCACTGTGAGCACTGGCATCAACATAATCTTCATCTTCCTCTTCCTCTTCCTCTTGAGCGTCTTCTTCTTTATAGTCATCATCATCTTCATCATCTTCATCTTCATCTTCACTTCTGACAGCACCATTCAATTTTGGTAGCTCATCAGAGGATTCAGCCTTTGAAGCTTCACTATCTTCACCGCTTGACGATTTTTCTTGTTGATATTTCTTGAAAACTTTGGCGCTTATGATATTTCGAGGTGTAATTGAAACGAAATCAGATTCTTCAGCATCTGTATAATTTGTATCATCATCCGAAGAGCTTGATTCTTCTTCATTGTCACTTCCATTAGCAGATTGGCCAATTGTAGCGGCTTGAGGTTGTGCTATGTATGGGGTAGGTCTTTGTTCTTGTTTATCTTCGCCATCCGCGCTTTCGCTGTCTTGAGCCTCTTCATCTTCTTCTTCCTCATCCTCAACTTCTTGATCTTCACTTGATGTAGTAATTGTTTCTAAATCTTCGCCCAAATCTTCATCTTTGATGTCCTCTACTGCTTCTTTATCTTTATTCAATTTTCTAAGTTTCTTACCTCTTTTATTGGTTGTGTCATCTGATAGTCTTTTACCAGTATAACCTGCGATTGCTTGGGCTAATGATTTAGGACGCGTTCTAGCCATCTCTTCTTCTGACTTCTTGTCTTGTATGGATGACTTGTGGGATGTGTCTATATCTTTATTGTTATCTTGTGATCCTCTTGATGAAGTTTGCCCTATTCTGATGTATGAAGATGGTTTGTGTGTTATTATATCGGGCTGTTTTGCTGATTTGAATTGTAACGGATCTGAGAGGATTCTTTGAACTAGAGGTGCGATGCTTTCCTTGATAATATCTGGAGTACTCATTTGGGGTAGACTGACGTTTTGTTGAAAAGGTATTGAGTAGTTACCTCGATTGATTACCCACTAATATCTGATCAATGACTTCAACAACAGTTGTAGATTCAAATTCTCTTTTGACTTAGACGTCTCTTTCCTTTGAAAATGTGTAAAGTCCAAAAAGAAAATTATCCAAAATCAAAATCAAAAAAAAAAAAAAAAAAAAAAAATATCAAGAATTAGAAGAT